>JAOXJP010014421.1:0-17631 GCA_025762735.1 Platanus orientalis | reverse complement strand
CATTAATAATGAAAATATAAACCATAATGAGAATGATAATCCAAATGAAAATATAAATAACAATAACATAGATAATAAACAAGTCACGGAATCGCAAATACCATTTCCATGAAATAAATTGTGGAACTTAAAAATACCCCCCAAAATTAAGCATTTCATATGGAGAGCATGTAATGAAGCAATACCTATCAGGGTTAATCCCAACAAAAGGAAAATGAACATCCAAACAACATGTCATTTATGTGAAGAGGAAGACGAAACAATAATACATGGGTTTGTTATATGTAAATTCATATAAAAAATCTGGTATGCCTCTCAACTATCAATAAGAATAGATAGAAGTGTCACATGGTCTTTTAAAGATCGGTTCAAAAACTGGTTGGTTAATTCTGACATGAGTAACAAAGATAGAATATGAATTGTTGAAAGGATTGCGATTGTATGCTGGAATATATGGCAACAAATGAATGGTATTGTTTTTAGAAATAAAGAATATAATATGAGACTTATTGTGGATAATGCTTGTAGATTGATAAAGGAAATGAAACTGATAAACACTCCAACTGGAGTGGAAGAAAGGAATGAGAAACAATACAAGTGGAATCCTCCAAAGCTGAACTATGCAAAGCTGAATTTTGATGGCACACTTTCAACAAGTCAACAGAGAGCAGGAATGGGTATAGTAATTAGAGATACAAAAGGAGAAATGATAATTGCTAGATCAAATATGAGAAATATAGCTTCACCATTGTTGTTGCAGTGTGAAGCTGTTTTATTAGGACATCGCACTGTGGCTGCTTTAGGGATCAAGATGCTCAAAGTAGAGGGAGATGCAAAGAACATAATTACATCGATGCGGGAAAGCTTGGAGGAATGTCCAGCTGAAATAAAACTATATATTAAAGATTGCAAACTTTTGCTTTATCAGTTTTATAACGTTAATCTAGTTTATGCAAGTAGGAACAAAAATAAGGTAGCATATATTTTAGCCAAAAAGGGAATTACTAATCCATCTACTACATGGATGGATAATCCTCCATTATGGTTATCCGAAGCTGTAGAGGAAGATAAACCTTCTTAATTTTAATGAATATTATCTTTTACAAAAAAAAAAAAAAATGTTATATAGAATTTTTCCAATCCTTTTGTTTCCAATGACCCTTCTAATGATCTAGATATTCCCATTGCATTGCGTTAGGGTAAAAGATCTCATACCACCCATCCCAAACATCAGTTGTACCTTTTTCTTCTGTTGAGTATTGATCTTAAAGCCTTCCTTTTGGTGAATTGGACGAAGTAGAAGGGACAACAGGAGAATTACTAGAAACAACATCACTTACGACAGGAAGAACACCACAGCTCTCTTAAAAGAAAAGCTATATTTACAACATATTTGTGATCATCAGATTGGTTTGAATTGAAACTCAAGTTTTGTTCCATTGAAAAATTATTCCCATTGGACTGTCTGCATTAGTATGTGTTTCTACTAAATACCCTCTGAAGGGGCAAAATTCAATCATGCATTGGGGCTCCCTTGCTATAGATCGCCTTGTTCTATGTATGCTTTGAAAGCAAAAGTCATTTACTCTGGCAAGGTCGACATTTTATAAACGAGTTGTTAAGTAAGCATCTGGTGTACGAGGACTTATATTCACTCTAAGCAACAAACCACCTTAAGCCCAAAACCTTTCCAAGGGGTGCACCTCGTAAGAATTTTCAGAGGTAGAAGCTTCATCATATTGCTCATGTAAAAAAGCAGCATTACGCCAAACAGTGTATCACCTTAATGGGTAGGATGCCAAATTAAAGATTCAGTGGATTTTCAAAAGTGATCTGCTCTTTTCTAGCATGAAGTCGTTGTGATATAATGATGAGCTTGAAAAAACTTAATAAAATAAACATACGGAGAAATATGCAACTTTTCGTTCAGTTCCTTGATCTGTGAGTACAGCTAACATTGAGCTTTCTAATCACTTCTCCTAGAGAACTGATAAGGGCACCAGGGGGGCTGATGCATCAGCACCGAAAAGTGATTTACACTTTTTTGGGGGTGCTTATCACTTTTCAGTGCTGATGTGTCCGCACCCTGGTTCCGTTTGCACCTTCTCATGAAATTCATTTGCACCTGGCTTTGGATGTCCTTAGCTTGGTCAGTCCAAATTGAAGTTGGCACCGAAAAAGGGTCCGTATCTATTGTGCTATGCTGCACTCAAAGAAAGATTTGTGCCATGAGCCTTGTTTTACGCTCATTGACCCGAGCAAAGTTGAGCATATATATATATATATATATATATATATATATAGTAACAATAGTAATGTTCAAATGAGACATTGGGCTGTTGGCCTCTCTCTTTTCAAAATGACTTTTGCCAAAGCAAACAAACCTTTATAAGTCCTTGGTATTGGGAAAACATTAGGTGTGAATGAATTTATTGAGAATGATGCAAACGGCACCAGGGTGCAGACACATCAGCACCGAAAAGTGATAAGCGCCCCCCAGAAAGTGTAAATCACTTTTCGGTGCTGATGCGTCAATTTATGAGTCCTTGGTATTGGGAAAAAATTAGGTGTGAATGAATTTCGTGAGAATGGTGCAAACAGCACCAGGTTGCGGACACATCAGCACCGAAAAGTGATAAGCGCCCCCCAAAAAGTGTAAATCACTTTTTGTTGCTGATGCGTCAGCCCCCTGGAGCCGTTTGCATCATTCTCACTAAATTCATTTGCACCTAATCGGAGCCCATTCACTAATAGTCAGCTTGATGAGAATCAAATGTATGATACTAATTTTTCTGTGTTAAATGCCCATAGGATGATCCAAGCTATAGGGTCCATACGCAAAAATGCGGCCTCTTCAGTGTCTTCCCTTTTGCTTTTCTAAACTCACTCCAATGGAGAATGATTGTCTATGATCCTTTGTAAACGTGCCAGATGTGTTTTTAATCTGGTGCCTCTTTGGACACCAACTTTTTCAAATGAGCAATATTTTGACACTTTTAACTCTCAGCACATCACGTGTCAGTCTAGAGTGTGTTCACATAGACTCAGACACTTTTTCATCACAGAAAATTTGCTTCGGACTACAATCTAGCGTCCTCCAAAGGAAGGGTGGATTAAAGTAAATGTCGACGCTGCTTGCCCTTGTAGATAGGAGAAGATTGGTTTTGGAGCTGTGGCACATCTAAGTACGGGGATCTGTTACTGGTTCAGCTACTTCCACTGCAGCTTTTTGTAATCCAGGTTCAGCTGAACTACAGGGTGTTTTACTAGGCTTCAAACTCGTAACCAAAATTGTTACCCAGGGTGATCATTGAAAGTGACTCAGCAGCAACCATATCCTCCCCTGCATATCTGCAGTTAATAACCTCTTCGAAGTTTGGTTTTGCTTTTCACATAAGTTGGGGTAGCTCCATATTGAGCTTGGTATGACTAGTAATCCCCAATGCTTCTAATGGGATCTTCAAGCTTGTAGAGCCTTCACTAGTGGGTTGTTCCTCTTTGAATAAGTTTGCCTTGGCTTCTTACAAAGTTCTTTACTTAGGGTTTCTCCTTGAACAACCCTTGAAATCTTCCTCTTGAAGATTGGCTTTAGTAAAAATAGAAAGGAAGTAAAGAATAGTTTTGGGTGTAGATTTTCTTATACTAGCTCATAGAGAGACGAGATGTTTCACATAAGTTAGGGAGTAAAGTCTCTATAGTTTTTCCAAGATTCTTGTAAGAGCCATTAATGAGCTCAAGAGAGCTCTTGAGCTTGTTTCTATTTATATTGGACAATAATAAACCCCATCCATCGATTTGGAACAACCCTCAACAATGGTCAAATAGCCTTACCCCTTGATTTGGAATCATTTTTTAAATTCTAGTTCTCGTCGGTTCGAATTGGACTTCACGTTGATCTTGGATCGAGCTCATATCAGTCAGTACGATTTGAGATCGAGTTGGTGTTAAGAAACTCAATCCGGAACCACAAACTAAGCAAAAGTATGCTCAAAATAAAAAAACCAAAGAACTCCTAATTCGATCCGGGATTGATCTAGTAAATAAAGGCTCGAGCCCTTAAGTGTAGTTCGAGCTGGCACCCTTTGGTTCGATCCGGCCTCTTTACTGAATTTGCTTTGAAAAGATTGCAGAAGGCTTGGGATTGCCACTCTAAGGTCCGAGGAGGTCCAATGACCCTTGTAAACCCCTTATGAACATTTGGTTTATTATTTACCTTATTAGCATACATTGGTTTATCTTTTGAGCTCGAGTGAGACATGAACCCTTTGGGATGAGCATTGCATGTTCCCGGCTTGCTTCCGTGGAGACTTCTTGGTCTTTAAATATGATGTTCAGGTAGTTGGGATCCAAGAACCTCCTGGACTCTAACATGACTTAGTACATACATGTCATGTCCTAGTTTATACGTTACATGTACTTACAGTTCATGGAATTTACAACATATACATTTATAATCTTCTCCTTTAGGAATTCCATGACAAAACTTAAAATACATGGATGGAGTACAATGAAAATGAAAGTGAAAATACAAACTTCATAACCCAAATGCAAACATATATCTCCTGTGCTCTAGCTTTAGCACTTCCCCTTGATGTATGCACGGGTTTCACATTGCTTTTCTCTTTCCTTGGTAGTGTGCTTAGACTTGACATTCCTGAACTTATTTGACACAAATATACCTTTCTCAAGCAAGATTAGTCCAGCCAAGTAAGAGAGTATAGAGCATACACAAGCAGACATATGAAATGATATGAACATGATAAATGAGACTATGCCAATAGCGTGAAGAGCAACAATACCAAGTGAACAAGTGTGTTAATATGTATGCATGATATGTGTTGAGTTAATTTAATCATTTGTAATTTAATTAGTTCACTTTTATGAATTTTCATTTTCTTTAAACTTTTGAGTAATAATATTAAGGTCTTAATTGAATTTTCAATTACTCAAGATTGGATGCCCCCCAAATCTAATAGAGTTTTGTTACTCCCCCTAAATGTAAACCCTTTCCATCCTTAAAAAACTTCTCCCTCTTTTTGTCATGGAAGATGAAATGACACTAAAGTAATCCTAGAGGGGGGGGGTGAATAGGATTTCTGAATTAAGGTAATTACCTTGTGGATGTTATTAAATTCTTTTTCACTTTATTCAATTAAGTGAGTGTGTGCTTCAATGTAACTACTCAAGAATAATATCAAACATTATACTAAACAAGAGTAGTATAGAGTATAAAGATGGAAAGACAAGCAATCACACAATCACAACCACAACACAAGATTTATAGTAGTTTGGCATTCGGGTCTACGTCCACTCTTCTAAAGCTCACTACCTAGCTTAGGTATATTTCATTTAGGTACTATTACAACCTAGGTCAATATACAAACCTAACTATTTGCTCAATGATAAGGTAAACAACAACACTCGGTGTCTCCAATGAGTGTGGTCAAGCTTTCGGTGTTTCTGGCGGAAGCAAAACAATAACAATAATGAATATGAATGCAAATAAATGTAAAGACAAACAAATATTATCACAATATGGTTGATATTGTTAGTTGCTCAAATGTGTGATGCTTCTTGATGAGCTAGTATGCCTTAGCTACTCACAAGCTCTAAGTACTTGGCTTTAGTGCTCATTGAGCTTAGCCAAAGGTGAGTTTCTTTTGGGAAAGTGCCTACTCATAAGCTCTAAGTATTTGGTTTTAGTGTTCATTGAGCTTAGCCAAAGGTGAGTTTCTTTTGGGAAAGTGCTCACCACAGCCTCTCCTTAATAGTAAAAGTAATGCTTAATAGGAGAGAAGAAATGAGAGAAAGAAGTGTAGAATGTTAGCCACTAAAGCTCAATAATTTGTAGGCAATGGAGGTTTGCACAATGAAGAGGGCTCTCAAAATAGTATGTCTCTTATCTCTCTCAAAAAATAACTTTGAGTGTTGGAGATCTCTTAACCTAAAGGGAAAAAGTCCCTTTTATAGTAGGGAGGAGCATCGATGACCTTAGGATAGACATATGATAAAGGGGGAGACATTTTGGGCCTTTAGATATGCAAAAAAGAGGTTTAAATTTTGAAAAACTCATCTCAAATTTCGTGTTAAAAAATTTACCAAAAATGCCTTCCAAACCGATTGGGGGTTTAGAAATCGATTTGAAGTTCAAATCAATTTCAAAACCCGCAATCGATTTCGATTGCCTATAAGGCTCCAAATTGGTTTGGGGTTTCGCAACCAATTTGGGTTTTAGAAAAAATTCCAAAAATTCATATAGAAACTAATTTGTGCTTATCGGTTTAGGCCTTGGGAGTGCTGACTGAGATGCAAAATCAATAGCAAAACTGATTGTGAGTTTTGTAACGGATTTCACCAAAATCTATTGTGGGTTTCACAATCGGTTTCCATTACACTTTTGATTTGGGCTGAAATCATTCGGTTGTCCTTGGGCATCTTGGTTTGGGTATTCATAGGGACCCTAAACCATGTCTAGATTCATTTTAGGACACACAAAATGATATGCATGCATGTGGTATACCTTCCTTGGTGTGTCACTTTCCCGTGCTCTGCCTTGGGTCATTGGTCTTTCTTAGCTTCATGAGTTAAACTTGTGAGATCACATAAGACACTTACAAGACTCCTAGCACTACCTAAATGCCTAAATGATTAACATACATCAACATAAGACAAAGGCCAATATATAATAAATGGAGAACAAGAGAAGAATATACACAAATGGATACAAAAAATAAGATTTTCATTAATGTTGAAAGGATGTACATGTAGAGATTTTGACAAAATAAATAAATATACATCAACAAGATAACAAACAAAAAATGGTAGACAAGCTCATGCACTCTAGGCACCATAATCACTCTCATCCGATTCCTCATTCTCACAAGCTAGAATGTCCAGAGGAGAATGAGGTGTAGGAGTTCAAGAGGGATCCATGATCCTCTCAATGTGGATTAGACACTAATCCATGGTGTTCATGGTTACTGCAAGGTGCTTAAAACAAGTAAAGACATAGGCCATATCATCGTGCATGCCTCTAAGCCATGGCATGATAGCCTCAGGTATAGCTGATGCTAGAGCTAAAGGTGCAGATAGAGGGAGAGCTATGAAATGAACCTCAGTAGAAGCTGCTGGAGGAACCTCAGTAGAGTCAATCACTGGGATAATCTGAGTTGCCTCTCCAATGGTGGTCTGAGAGGCTTAAGAAAAGCCACCGACATCTGGCTGTGGTTGAGTGTTCTTGGTCATGCCTTTCTCTGCATTCGGTGGACTGTTCCATCATTGATGTCTATGCCCTGGGGGATGAAAACTCCATCTATAGGAAAGGTGACACCGCACTACTTCAATAAATCAGTGATCATCACATAGTAAGGGAGGCGTCAGGATGTTGTCTCACCAGAGGTGTCCTAAAGGACAATATAGCACATGATGGTAGGTACATCAATGGGATTCCTCTCCATCAAACTAGCAATGATGTGGACCATTTTGTCCATCATGTCCATCTTGTGCATGGTCAGGAGAAGATTATGGTAGAAGACAATGTTGAGGAACCACGATAACAGGATACACTCACTCATAGCCAACTTCTCAAACCAAGTGCATCCCTCGCACTCAAAGAGCTCGGATATGTGCCCTTTGTTGATGCCTATGGCCAGGGATGTGATGGCTTCACATAATAGACATTATACATCTTTGTATGAAAATGTTAAGTTGTATCATTCCCTTTGTATGGAATAAATAATTAAGAATGTTATTAAATTACAAATCCACAGCATTTACTGCTTCAAATTTGCAATCACATGTTTGTGGATAATGTTGTGATTAGTGAGGAACTAGGATATTGTGACTTGGATGGCTATTTTTTATGTTGGCCATGGAAAGGTCTGAACATGTAGTTACTTATTGTATGTATTTGTTGAGGGATTGTCAATACCATGCCAAAAGAATGGGTTTAGAGTATGAATTGTGCGTGAAGAAGGTACACTTGACAATGGTTCATCATGTTTAAGAACAAAGATCATGGAATGTCAAGTTAAAGAAATTCTAGCATCACTTAAAAGAGAGTCAGAGAAGGTTTCCAAACTTCATAGGTATATGGCAAAGGTATACATTCTAAATGTCACAAAGACTAACCAAAACCTAGGTTGAAACTAGTAAGAGACCTTTCCCTAACCTCAAAAGTGGATCTTTCAGCTTGCCAGAAAATTACAAAGAGAAAAATGAACAAAATAGGAAAAAACTAGTTTTCAGGCACCTATAATCAATCATAGGATACCCATGATCAATCATAAGGACCTATGATCGATCAAGCAGAATGGCCATTTTACAAGAAAAGGCCAAAGCTCCTCTATGATCGATCATAGGAAACTTATGATTGATCATAAGGCTATGACCAATCATGGGGTTCCCTATGATCGATCATAGACAGACCATATTTAAAAAATATTATTTTTAATTTTTTTTTTGTACCATTTAGGGAGATCTTTAGACAATCTTGCATGACCATTTTTAGGGTTTCTTCAACTCTATAAATGGGTCTTAGAAGTCTTTAAAGATAAACATGAAAAAGAAAAGAGAAAAATCTAAGTTTTGAGCAAAAACTCAAGAATCATTAAGAGTTGCAATCAAGATTCATTCTTTAATCCTTTCTACACTAGCAAGATTCATTGAAAGCAAATGATTGGAAGATCATTAGGTTCAAGCTTGAAGAACCTTATCAAAAGTTTCGAGAGCAAAGTTAGTGTTAAAGGTATTTTATAAAGCTTTTGATTTGAATACTTAATCAGGTTATCTTCAAGTTTACATAAGCTATTCTAGTAGCTCTATCAATTGATTTAAGTTAATCCTCATTCAAATCTATATTTGTGACTATTTAATATAGTTAAACCAACGTACTAAGAGGAAACACTCTTAAAGAGCATTAACTCTTTCATTTACTGAGATCCATTTAGTTAAAATCAACCTACTAAGAGGCAAGAAATTTAAAGAGCACACCGACTCTTTACATTATTGAGATTCACATAGTTATATTAGCCTATTTGAAAGACATGAACTGTTGAGAATTTATTTCTCTAAAACAATCTTACTATAATTCTCAACACTAGGGGTAGTTGATTTATCCTCCCCGGAGACACAGGGGACTGTTCATATATTTGCCAGAGACACCATACGTAGTAAAGAAGGTTTTTGTGATTAATTTTACTTTGTATCTTTTTGTATGATAGCAATAATCAGTTCAATGAGGAGCTTTTTATAGTGAACGTAGGCACATTTGCCGAACCACTATAAATTGTGTGTAGTGTCTCATGTGATTTTTTTACTTTGTTTGCATTGTTAGTGAATCATATCACATAAACATCATTCCATACAATTGTCATTAAATTAATCATCTGAAAATTAATAAAAATAGGACAAACAACCAATATATTGAAAAGGGATAATCAACTGCAAGAACAATTAATTTTAAATATCTTATTCACCCCTCCCCCCCTCTAGGATAGTTGTAACTTAGAATTTCAGTATTAAGATTCTTGTTTTGACTCAATATTATATAGGAAAAACTTAATGAGTTATGTGTGTATGAAACATCTATAAACTGCCCAATAGGGGAGTGTATTACAATGCATTATGTGGAGGAACTAGGAAGCATTGTATAAATGTATGGTTGACAGGGACCCATATTCAATGGTATATAACCTCCTAGATGAAGAGCTCAAATGATAGTAACCATTGAGTGGAAAATTATCTCCACTCAAAGCCTCACCTCCACATTTTTTTTGTTGGGAAAAACACTTTCTCTCCATTAGGTTCTAAACTTTGTACTGGTATGATATACAGTCTGTATACATTGTTTAGGTTAAGCTTGTTATTTAGTCTTGATCTATCTAGTATAGATTATATGCTACCTAGACATATCAAAGTATGTTTTTCTTGTACATGTAAGTTCATCCTATACATTGTACATTTGTAATATGAAATTCATACTATAATTTTTAAATAATATGTAAGGTTCATGCTATATACTTTTATGTTTATAGTAAAGGAATTTTAGAGCGAATTTTAGATTATGTGTATTTTGTTTTTCTTGAGGATATGCATTCAAGGCTTGTTTGTAGAATCACATATTATTGTTATGAATCATGATATCTATTACCAAGTGAAACCTTGAAATCTATCCTAGTTACGATGGTACTTTCGTTGAGCACATTCTTTATGGCTAAGGTTTGGAATAGAGTTGTACTTGGCTGATTCTTACTACCTAGGTATGTCTTTAATGGCTAAGGTTTGAAATGAAGTTGTAATCTGGTTGATTTGTGCTGCCTCAAACTTTTGTAACTTTGGTCTTGGGATACTTTCTTTACCAGTATCTTAGGGGACTCCACTTCCCATTTTGGTAACATTTACATATGGCTAAAGGATTACCTTTATTAATTGTTTGTCTAGAGAAATGTTGAATATAGAACTATAGTTATTGTTCAACATAATACAGGTTGGTGTTGGTAGTGTAATAGATGTTCAAAATACCAACAATGCTTTCAAATGCTAGGACGTGATTTAAGTTGTTCCACCCAAGGATAATTTTCAATTTCGATGTATATTTTGCATTGGGGAGGTATGAAAATTTCGGGAGAATTTTTTAAGGATGTTTTGAAATAACAAAAAAATTGTGGAGATTTTGATTTTGACATGAAGAAAAATTTCAATGAAAAAGCATAATCACAAACTTGACTGATAAAAAATTAAAAAAACTACAAAAACATCTATGAATAAGGTAATCACATAGATAAACAAATGGTTACCAAACATTATTTTATAGATAATTGCTACCAATCATGTTAGATTGCATAAATTCTACATTTATATTTCATCAAAGTGAACAAATTTTATATATACAGTTTACCTAGAGTAAATATTTTCTTTACATTATATGAATTTAAATAGTTTTCACTTATATTTACGTATGTCTTATTTTTTTAAAAATTTATAATTTTAATTACTTTTAAAAAATAACTAAAAGATATTATTTCCCATAAAAGGTTTAATTGGAATTTTTATTTTGCCATGGAATCATCAAAACAAAAAGTAATAACAAAATAATGGATTTAGGGTTGGTTTTAGCTCAAGGAAAAGAATTTTCTTCTAAAGTATTGATATAAGTGAGAATTATGCCAAAAGTTTGCTAATATCTCCCAAATTTGACAAAATTTTTAACTTTTCATTCACCTAGTATTTTTATTCGTCACTCCAAAAAAGGGGGAAAATTTGCTAAATTATGCCCAAATTTTGAACTGTGGTTCCACTTGACTATAGAAAGGTGTAAGCCTCATGTGTGATATATATATATATATAATATGAAAATCAAAGATAAGGAAATACATAAAAAATTATATAAAGAAATAATTTTAAAAGAAAATACATGATAAAAAAAGTGTTATTTAAAAGAAATTAAGATTAGACAATAATAAATAATCTTTAAAGGAAATAATGGAAATTGAAGTGTTCTAAAAACTGAATAATAAAATATAGAAATAATTTTACGAAATGCATGTTTCCATCTCCTTATTTATGAGATTTCTTCTACCTTCATCAAAAAGTTTTAATGTTGTGATGAAAACATTATTTTGGATTGATAAATGAACAAATGGCCTTAGGCCCAATTTTTCATGGTGCAATACATCTTTATTGTGTGTCACAACATTTCTAAGGCATGAGCCTTTAAGGCTAAGCCTTTAGGCGTCTTCAATAACCCTTGCCTCAAGTTGTAAGTGTCACATTATTTTATAAATCTGATACCAACATATTGCCTTGAAGTTTTTGTTATGATATATAACCATATGCTAGACTTGATATCAACTATGTACTTTAGTCTTGTCTTCTTTAGTACTTACTCCTTTGAGTTTCCTGTTTGAAAATGGCATACCTACACCCAAGAACAAAAACTATGGGTAATGCACTCATTTTTCTTTTTTATGCATTTGGTTTTGAGATCTAGGGTTCAAAGAATTACTACTTGTTTTTCTCATTAAAAAAAATTACTACTTGTTTTAATGTGATGTCACTATGAATGCTGACTCGTGATACCACATGCCATGATTTGAAACCTATCTTCATCCACTAATGAGGAGAGAAGATAGGATTATCACGGTGTTATGACATTGTGGATTTCTTCTGTAAGTGCAGTTGCTCAATTAGAAGGAACAAATGGAGGAGTTATAGAGGTGGATTTTCCTAGTTTTACAGGTATAGTTGATGCCTTTTTCTCTTTGTTTATGTAATTGATGCGGACATGGAGAACCATGTGATGCCCACATGCCTCTTAGTGGGGTTCACACAAGAAGCCACATAAAGGAATATCTTTGGGACACATGATGGAGCCTTTTCCAGGGTGTTTTACTGTTTTACTTAATAGTTTATGAGTTATTAGAGTTTAACACATAGGTGTCATTTTAGTTTATGATTTTGGGTATTTTTGTAATAAGGCATTCTGTCAATGATATTTTTGTAAGTTTAGAGAGTCAATAAGTCTAAGTGAGGCCCTCTTAGAGTGTTGGTTGAAATCCATTAGAAAGTCTTGATTTTAACACTTTTTGTTTTTAGAAGTTTTTAGTAGTTCTGAGATTAGGAAATTCTTAGGTAGCAATTAAGCTAGCAGTTTACGATTTTCTAATTTGGTTTTTTTCTATTTTCATGAGTTTGTGAGCCTATATTTAGGGTTGCATGTTTTTCTATTGTCATGATGGAATTAATAAAGTTTTGGCTGGTTTCTTGCTCTCCATGACTGGAGTTCTTATTCAAGTTTTTGGTACCTAAATTTGAATCCAAGGATGGTGATGTCCAAGGGCTTGTGAAGTAGGTAATTACCCACACGAGGTACTACTTCTATCCTATCTTCTTCTTCTTATTCTTCTCCCTTCTTCTTCTTTCTTTTCTTCTTCCTTACCGTTATTACTTGTTGCAATACCTACAAACTTCCATTAACCTACACCTTCTTCCCCAACTTTCTCCTTGACTTCAGCCATCAAAATATTTTCCATTGATATCCCCATACCTATATGCTACTCCCTACGACATCTCCAAAAATTTGAAATTTACTATCTTGGAACTCAAAACTGAAAACCCATTAAAATAGAGACTGTGATTAATCTTGATTACCCTCCTTTATCAACCTTAAATCCCTACAATCCTACCCTTTATAGCTCTGATAAACCCTTGTAAATCAGACTTATAACATCCATTGTTTGGCTTCTATAACCCAGAAAATAGTCTTTGTTTGTTTCATGATTTCAACATTGTTTTCTCATATAATCAGTCCATAATTAAGCCTGCTTAAAAATCTTTTTGGAAACCTTGTGCAGCTTCATATTCAAGGCTCTTAACATATTCCTATATAGCTTGTTTTAGGTTTTTTCCATCCACCTAATCTGCTAGATTTATTCCCTTGAAATTCTATTGGAATACCCTAACAATCCCCAATAATACCTATTGTTTAAGTCCTATTTCATGTCCAGATCAGCCTTGCCTTCCCTATACTTTCCTTGTTACGATCCTTGTTATACCTGTAATACCTTGTGTTGCATTTAAAAGGGAAAAACTATAATTTTCTCATAAGGGTTAAATTATTATTTCACATATTTTAGATAGACTATAGAGTGGTTTAGAAACCCGTTGGATTGAGTTAAAAGTGTAGAAACCAATTTGGAATAAGCTAGAAGTGTAGAAGCCAAGTTGGACCAAGCTAGAAGTGTAGAAACCAAGTTGCACCATGAATTTGATGAGTTCAAGAGTTGTCCCAAGAGCGTATTTGGGGTAACTTCATAGGATCACCTACACTAATCCTAGGAGAATTTGAGTTTAAATCATACACCCTTGAAAAATTTTTGAGTATACTTTTCAACGTCTCAAATGGTTTGTAATTTGGAGTTTTGTAAAAAAAGTTATAGTTGTTTTCTCCCGAGGTGTCTGTGCTGAAAAAATTCTGAAGACGGGGGGGCATATCTCATATTGTAATTGGTTACAAACATGGGGTGTAGTACTCGAGAGTTTTTTTTTTTTTTTTTAGTTTGTAAGTCGATTAATGATTATATAATTGGTTACGGATCATGTAATCAATTACAACAGGTGTAATTGATTACAAATCTAGTAATCGGTTACAGCCGAAAAAATGCTGAAAAGTTCTGAAAATTACATTTTCTTTCCATTTTTGACGTGGCTTGCACCCATTGGACCCCCACACATGTGGGATCCCGTATTGAATGAATTATAAGCCTTCTAATACTTCATTTAGGTCATTTAGACCCATTTAAAATACAAGGAGTAATGATTAGAGAGTTTTAGAGAACAATGTTGGAGTTTTTCCCCAAGTGGGTAAGCTTCACTTCCGACCATGAAAAATCTGCTACAGTAGCTTATTTTCTTACTAGATATTCTTAGTTTCATTTTTTCTAATGTTAGAGCTATGATTATTTTACAGAGTGAGGTGTTAGTAGAGGTTAAAGTGAAGATTTCTTACTTGGGGGTTTTGGATTTGAGCTTTGGTAAGTAAATCTTGATTACTATTGGTGATGTGATGTGTTTTCTTCTTTTGATTTTTAGATCATGTGATGTTATCCATTGAATCCCTTGAAATTATTGAAAATCTTTGAATTCAACCCATTGAACCATACTAGATCCATGAATCTTAGCTTGGTTAGTAAGTATTTTGCTCTCTATGCTTGGCATAACCCTTTTCTTATTAGAATCTCTGAAAATTCTGTAGAACTATGCTTTGAATTATTGAATTTTGTTTGTTCTAGATATACACCTATTTTGTGAAAGATTATTGTTCTTAAATATTGTGTGGATTGTTTTCCTTCTTTGAATAGATTATATGAAATCTAAAATTTTCCCATTTGAACCTTTAAAAATCTTTGTGAAATTGCGAATCCTTCAAGATCTACACTACTAATGATTAATTTGAAAATAAATCTTGCTTTGCCCTCACTAGAAGTGGTATATGGATGATCTCTAGGATTAAAAAATCATGTGAACACTTGAATTCCTATAAATATGTGTTAAACTCACTATATTTATTGCTTTTGATGCTCCCTATGTGATTATATGAACCATGTGAATCATTGAATCCGAATTACTTCCTTTGACTAATTGATCTGTGTAAATTCTTAGTGAACTATTGTAACTACGATTTTAAGAATATCGAATCATGTGCTAACATCAAACTTAAGGGAATTATATGCCTTTGAAATGATTGAATCATGGAAATGTTATGCCCATGGCTTTTCTACACATTATAGAAATATTCCGATTATTAAAACTTAGTGAACCTTCAAACATATTGAAGTGAAACCCATTGGACTTCGAACCATTGACCAATTTTGGGTCTCGTCATAGGGCTAAGTGTGACCATTGATTATGTGAGCCTTGACGCCAAACTAAGTGTGTCCTTGATTATTTGGGCTTACTCATAAGGCTAAGTGTGATAAAGTACTTCAGACATGTTATTTGGCTCATGGATATTGGCCTTACTTTTTGGGATTAAACAGAAGATTAGGACGCTATCCTTGGGGTTATATCAAAGACATTGGCCCTATTCATGGGGTTTGGTAGGAAATCAGGACCTTACCCATGGGGTTGGCCAGAGCATACGAATACTTTATATTGAACCTTTGGATATCAAACATTGAACCTTTCGGACATTGAACTTTGATCCATGTGAACTCGGAACGCTTCAAAAATCAAACTTTGAACACTTTGAATCTTTGAACTCTGAATACCAACAAAATTGAACTCCGAACACTTTGACTCATGTGAACTTCGAAACCGTTTAAATTAGTGAACTCTGAACACTCCAAACTATCAAACATCGGGTCTTTTTAGACTAACATAAGTCATTAAACTTGTGATCATTGAACTTTGCATTGAATTATTATTTGAACTTAGAACTTTGTATTAGTCTTTTGACTTTTGTTTGACATTTATCTATTGTTATGTTAATACTAGCATGATTATGCTATTTGATCTCTATTCAAATTTGTATCTACTTTTGGACATGCTAATACTTAGAATCATTCTTCATTTCATATTATCTATGGTCAACTAGATTTCTTATAGGTTGGGACTAATCCCAGCCGTTTGTTTTTAGACTGACTTTAACTATAGGTTCTTTTCTCTAGGGACTTGCTACGACGATATTAGACTTTTTTTGTTGCTTTATAGTACTTTACTATTGTTTATACTTTGGACCACAATATTGTGGATTTTATTGAGAGGCTGTGTATATTTTATTTTCCCTTTGTTTGTGGTTTGGGTGAAAGGGAACTCTATTTATGTAGACTATTGATTCCTATGTCGTGTAGATGTGTTAGTACTATTTTGGGTTGATATTAGAGATTTTATCATTTACTATCCACTGCAATTATTGATTATTGCATTGAATTATTGATGTACGCTTCCCTATTATCAAATTATGAATGTGAATACGCTTCTGTAAATTTATGGATATTTAATTGTGAATTTATGGTTATCAAATTATGGACATCAACTTATGAACATTGGTTTTCGAATCAATGTAAAGTAACGAATCCGAATCTATGGAGAATACATATCCCATATCTAAGTCCGGGTTTAGGGGCATTATAGCTTGGTATCAAAGTAGCCATGTTTGGATTTTGTAGACTCTAAAGGTTTGGATTCTGTAGACTTATGTGGTGACTTAAATCTTGGAGTGTCTACAAATTTGGAATTCTATAGACTATATTGGATAAGTGATTTTTGTGAACATTTGGAGTTAAAGAAATATAAAGTAGAAAATAACATAACATTTTGGAGAATTAAACTTAGATTGTGATATATTGATGATTGATCTTATATTTGAGGATTTTATTGAATTAAACTTAAGGATCTTGTAAAAAATTGTGATTGAAGATATTAGTTGAGTTCATGTGTCTTATAGATTCTAAGTGTGTGATTTCTATGATTATAGGTACACGATGCCTCCTAGGAGTACTAGAGGATTATCTTCCACTTTGGCACAGGAGAGGGATCCCTTTGAGGGAATATTGGGAGCTATTCATTGCCTAGCTGAGGCTATGAAGGAACATATCACCAATGAGGGGCAACCGAGAGAGAGGGACAATGAGAATGAGAATCATATGATTGATTGTTTCCAAAGAATGAGACCACCAGAGTTTAGTGGAACCACAAACCCCATGGTGGCCGAGTCTTAACCGATGTAGCTTGAGATTTTTGGGGTTATTGGCTGGATGGATGACCACCACATTGCATTAACTACATTTCTGATGAAGGGCGAGGCCAAACATTGGTGGAATACCATGAGAGATTCTTTGGTGGGAGAGTATAATGAGCCCCCTACTTGGGTGGCATTTCCTGAGGTATTCAAGGATTATTTTTTCTCACCTAGTGCTCACGAGGAGAAAGAGTTGAAATTCTTAGAGCTTGAGCAGAGTAGCATGATAATGCTCTAGTACAAGGAAAAATTCATGGAGCTGGCCCATTTTGTTCCACATATTGTTGCTAATGATGCCATAAAGGTGAGGAAATTTGATGTAGAACAGAACTCACAAGAAGTTTTGTGAGTTACACACAAGAAAGAAAAAAAAGCTCTAGTAGAAATCATGA
>JAOXJP010014420.1:0-31956 GCA_025762735.1 Platanus orientalis | reverse complement strand
GTTCTTCATTGATTTTGGTTTTGCTTAAAGATCTAAAATATGATTTTGAAAGAGATAAAATAGTTTTACAAGAACATGATGTAAAAGTGATTTGTCTTATATTCTACATAGTTTTTAAAGAATTGAATTATCGATTTGAATCTGTTTTATATTATTAATACATGTAGAACTATGTTTTTAATGGAAAATCAAGAGTTTTAAAATAGGGTTTTATTCCTAAAATTGTAAATGCTATTTTAATAATTGTTTTGTCATTCTAAATAATTTTAGAGGTAATGAAATTTCTACTAATTTACAAGAAGTTATATGTCTAATCATTCGATTTATTCTTAATGATCCTGCATCTTATTTTTATAAAAGAAAAGTGTTGTTTTTTTTATATCCAACCATTAGGGATTCTCAAGAGTATTATTTTGAACAGATTTTATATGTTTTGAAAAACATGTTCTATAGATTTTGCCTAGTTGGATCAAGCATGTTTTTATATGTTATTTTGACTTAAGTTAATGTAAAGAATTGTTATATGTTGCTTCTATGAAGTACATGATTTGATTGAAACTACAAATGAATAATATGTACTGCTAGAAAGCCACCTTGTCCATCAAGGGGAATTATTGATGGAACCCTTCTCACTCGGTTATAATCGGTGTGAACTGTTATAGATCCTTGCTACTTGCCATATAGGAGGTAGTAATAACCATTCTCAGTTGGGTATAAATGCTATGAATTGGACCCTTCTCAGCTGGGTTTAAATGCTATGAATTGAACCCTTCTCAGCTGGATTTAAATGCTGTGAACTGGACATTTCTCACCGGAGTTTAAATGGTGCGAACTGTTATATGTTCTGGCTTGATAGCAGATATATGTTCTGTTTTGTTCTGTTTCGTTCTGGCTATGATATGAAATGTGACATGATCTATTTCATTCTATCAATGTAAAAGTATATGTTATCACTGATTTTTGTTCTGTACATGAAATTGTAATTTTTATTAAATGTTTAGTAATGTATAAGATGGATTTATGAACTGTTATGCATATTGAATTGTAAATAAAAAACTATTTGTTTAGTTTCTGAAATCGTGCTAAGACTTGATCCATTGTTTTCATAGTTTACTATTTTCTTGCTAAGTATGTCAAACTTACCACAATCTAACACCACAGATGATGAGGAGATTACAGACTAGTAGTTCTAGATAGAGACAGTTAGAGACTATAAACTTGTTTATTTCAGTTATTTGGATTAGAAACTTTATTTATTACAGTATAGTTACTTCAGTTTAAATTTTAAGGAATGTAATAAGTTAGGGATTTTAGTATTTGATTTCAGTTGATGGATTTGATTATGTCAGACTATATATTCAAATTGAATAGGAATGTTAGGCATTGTTTATGGATTATTTACATGATTATGATTTATGAGTTATAGGATTTTATATAGGTCAGACTTATGGAAATGTGATTAATTATGTGATTATTAGAAATTAAATGATGTATTATTCCGCTGTGTATGAATGTAAAGAAAGAAAAAATTTTATACAGGTAAAGAATGAATGAATGATTAAAAAGTGAAGTGATGTGTTAATGTCACGTGCCAAAATTCATGGCCCCACTAGTATAGGTTTTGGGGTGTGACACAACTTGACTTGGCACTTAGCTTGGCGTAGAATGACTAAATAATATTTAGTCTCATATGGATTCCCGGACATGCTGTGTCAACTTACGGAGCAAATGCATTTAGTCTCAAACAAGTAATACCCTACATGTAAGGCTGTCAACTTTCCACCTAAACAACTATATCTAGTTCGTATTCGATCTGCTTAAGGTAAATACAGGTGCATCTATATCTGATTTTTTTAAAACATCACTTCATTTAACAAATATTTGTTTCTAAATAGATTGAATAATTAATGCCAAACCCTTAGCTGAAACCTCCTTAGTAGTTGATTCCCTTTCTTTGGTTGAACTCTAATCATTTTCCATCTTTGGAGTTATTAGGTCCATAATCTTTGTCATAATTGTCGTCATTTTCACCTTCATTTTTGAATTAGTAACACAAAAATCTCTGTTGTGACTTTATAATGCACCCAAGTGTAGGATGTCGCGAAGTAATATTTACTCGGTGAATCCGAGGTTGACCCACAGGGAATGAGTGATTTTTATAGAATATTAATGGTGAAAGTAGAATGAACAAAATTGGTTGTAAGGTCTTGATTTCAAAATTTTTATTTTTATTGAAAATGCTATTTGTAAACACTAAGGTTCAGAGATCCGCTCACAACAAATCTATAGTTCTTGCCAACGATTCAATTTTATAACTCAATTGAAATACATTCAAAGGATGATTCTAATCGGATGATTAATAAATTATTTTATTAAAAGAAATTCTCAAAAGATAAATTCATAAAATTGGTTGACTTGATACAAGACAAAACTAATGATTTGATTTGTAGGAAATTCTAAGCATTCACCATACCCAGAGCTAATGGTGAATCAAAGAATTATACATAACAAATATTTTTCTAAATAATAAAGTCAATCAAAGATATAAAAAAAACTTACATTAAAACAAAATAGAATCGTCTAACAAATACCAAAGAAATGTTGTAGCTTCATTCCTAGCCTTAGCAAAAGATTTAGAAACTTATAACTCAAAAGAAATAAAAAAAAACTAGAGAGAAGAGGGAGAAAAGTTAAAAGAGAGAAGATGATGATCTCCAGGTATAGCCCCTTGCTCCCTTTTATATGTTTTTAGGGTTTCTACAGAAAAGGGCAAAACAAGGAAAATTGGAGAGTGAATCTGCCAAATCCCATCACCAACAATTGGGTTAACTTCCAGCTCAATTTCAACCTAGAAAACGTCCAAATTTTCTCTCCCTCATGAAATGCAAAGTTGTCAAGCTTTAAATCTTCTTTTCAGAGTCATGTATTTTACTTCAATCCAATATCGGGGTAGAAAGTTATGACCAAAATACCGCAACTGACTCAAATTTCTCTATCCAGATTTCCTTCCAAATTTGGAGCTGCGAGTTTCTTCTCTTAGATTTGGGTCCTACATGATTTGGTAGTTGATTTTAAACTTCCTACAAAATAAAATATGCATTAATACACAATTTTAAGAATAAGAATAAATATTGAGAAATCTCATATATCTATGTGTAAAATGCATAAATAAATGCAAAATAGATGTGATAATGCCTACTCAAACTATGACAATACTACAATTTTAAGCTATTATCAACCAACATTTTCCCTGCTTTGAACCTCATCGTAACATATACTATAGAGGGGATGAGCCGTGGGTGCATCGATGGATTCCTTGAAGAGAGTCTGGGCCGTTGGGGGACAATCTGTAGGCCTTGTGGGAGGCGATTGACGCATTAGGCATCAATGAGTATTACATGAAACTTACATTTGCTTACTTAAGTTATGTAGATCTTTACTTAAGTTATATAAATTTAACTATTAGCTTGATTATTTAATTGACATTCATTTTCACTTATTTTTGCAGGTGAAATAAACACCATATGTTGACTATCGGGACTGGCCATCCAGTTCACGATATTGCATTCTACCATAGCCTACTAAATTGCCTTGATGTTGTAGAGCATTATCATCCGGATAGGGTGCTAAGGAAATTCGGTCAGGTCTAATACATTCATTCCGCTCCATTAGCGTTAAATCAAGCTAACTGGGGTGCCGTATCTGTGTAGTATCAGGTAGACTATGCTGGCATTGATCAGATTTTGCAAAGGTAGAGTAGCCACATGCTATGCCCAATGGATCGATCCATGCCAGTTTTTTTATCTTAGGGATTGCACCCCGGATTACATGGAGTGGTATGCACGTGTGTCCCACCTGTCTGTGTAAAACCCCGAACATCGATCCACCTATGTAGGCCAGTCCTCCTCCTAGAGTAGCGCACCCTTGGTGTAACTTGATCAGGCATCTCATTTCATTCACTCGTATCTTGTGATGATTTATTCTTTTCATGTTAATATACATCAATCTTATGCATGTGCGGTTGTTGTTTGAATACATGAGTGTGTTGGGCATGCATTATGCCTTATCTAGCCTGTCATCATGCATGGTCCCGATGGGAGTCTAACAGACATATATGCTATGCTCCATTAGGTTTAGCACTTGTTGGGGGAGATTCATATCGATGCAGCGTATGTCCCCTAACAATGCCCCAGATGTCACCACTATGCTTCGTGGATAGAGTCCCTGCTTATTTCATATGTATTAGGTCCCTGTTATTATATAGTGTTGGGTCCTTGTTGTGTACAACATTTTTTAAACAAATAAATATAATAAAAATAAATGCCAATACAACAATGTCTCATAATATAGAAGATAATAAGACATCCAATCATCATTGTATACAAAATTTGAATTAATCATCTAAATCAATGGTTTTGCATGTGGCTACATTCGAACTAACAACTTGTCTAAATTCATGTATCCGGGATTGATCTGCATAAAGCTCCCATCCTGGTGCACTGTCATATCGATAGCGATACTAGTTAGTCACTATAGGCCGAATAGGATGACCCGGTGATATGAAGAGCTACAAAAAAAGATACTGTTATACATTGTGTACACTAATTACAATAAAATCACGAAGGGTAACTGTAAGCACCTAATTTTGGCGCGACTCCCAATTTTTGGCATTTCTCTTTAAGTCAGTAGACGGGCAGAACAATCCCCTTCCTCTCTTCATAATCCAGGTAATTCCGATCGATAAAATTCGTCCAATGTCCCTTTATCGTCTTATTATTATTATTATTATTATTATTATTTGCTTCATTAATTTTTATTTTATTTTATTTCTTAGTTTATTATTTTATTTTTTTAGAAGAGAACCTACACCCAAAACAGTTTGTTCCTTTAGGCCTCCATGCCACAAGCTGACACATGATGGTTTTGATCTCGTTTTTTTTTTTTTTTTTTTTTTTTTGATAGGGAGCAAATTTTTATTTAAACATTTTTTTTTATGGTTTTAACCCTATGAACACCATTTTTTTATTTTTTTATTTTTGAAAATAGATACATCCTCACCTTTTGTGTATGGGGACACAGAGGGACACACTGTTTTTTTTGGTGTAGCTCCCCTTTATTTATTTTTATTTATTTTCAATTTTCTTTTATTATTTTTTTTCTTTTTTTCTTTTTCCTCTATGTTTTCTTTTCTTTTCCTTCTTTCTTTTTTTCTTTTTTTATTATTTATTATTTATTATTATTTTATTATTTATTATTTTGCTTTTTCTATGTTTTCCTTTTTCTTTTTCTTCATTTCCTTTTTTTTCTTCCTAGCTGACTCCCCTGCATAGGGAGACCTCTCTCTCTCTCCCCGATTTAGGTACCCTCTCTCTCTCTCTCGGCTTCTCCTTCTTCCCCACCTTCTCTCTTTCTCTTCCCTGTCTCTCTCCTGCTCTAGCTCACCCTGTGCCTTCCTCTCTGATGACCTCTCTTTCTCCTCCCGCCCCTTTTCTCTCTCCTCTCTCTCCTTTCGCCCCCTTCTCTCTCTCTCTCTCTCTCTCTCTCTCTCCTTTACCCTTCCCCGTCTCTCCTCCCTCTGCTCACCCACACCCCTTCCCTTCTCTCTTCTCTGATCCCTTTCTCTCTCTCTCACCAACTCTCTTTCCCTCTCTCAGCACCCTCTCCCTCAGCTCTCTCTCTCCTTCCCCTCTCCTCTTTGATTTTCCCCCTTCTCTCTCCTTCCGCTCTCCTCTCCCTCTCTTCTGCTCGCTTCTCTCTCTTTCTCCTCATGGGTTCCCCCTCTCAAAACTCTCTCTCTCAGCCCTATTGTTTTCCCTCTCTTGTCCTCCCGCTTTCCTCTCTCTCTCTCTCTCCTCACGGGTGTATCACCCCTTTCTTTCTTTGTTCTCTCTTTCATCACCATCTCTCTCTATTCCCATTTTAGCCAATGCCCAAACCGTACACCCTCATCTCCCTTCCCTCTTTCATGTAAGCCTTGGAAACCTAGAATCTTGTAGAGCTCAGTTGTCCTAGACCCTGCTTCTACCAACCCCTTCAACATGCCCAAGCCTATCAATAGCGACAACACACCTAGGCCAACAATTGCTAGGCATGCCCTGAAAGTCATTCCTACCTCTCAGATCTATACCCCTCTAATTTTTTCTATAAGAACCCCAACAAATCCAAGCAAAGGGGGAGGAGCAGTGTTTGGAATTAGCCACCACTCTCACGCCTAAGCCTATGGTCTTGGAGGAGAACCTGGTCTACGTCTCACCGCTCCCTTTCTGCATCTCTTCTCTTCAACTATCAACATAGAAGGGTATCAAGGAGCTGACATATTTCCGTTCCCTCAATATCAACCCCATCGATCTCCTTCGTCATTGTGCCCAAAGGAACTAACCAGAACCCACTTCTCTGCCGAAACCTAAATGCCAAACTCAACAATCCATCTCTCTGCCCAATTGCTGAAACGTAAAGGAAAAAGGTCCCATACGACATGTGCTACATAAGAAAGGGAAGCTCGGCTTCTCACCCATCAGATTGGTGCGGTTGTGAAAAGTTTTAGATATACTTTATTCTGTGAAGAAAATTTGATCGTATTGTTCATTTTTTTAATCCATTGATTTGTTTAATCATTCACTGTGAAAAAAGGTTTTTGTTGTTTTGATAAGTGCAGCATACAATTTGTCAATTTATATTATTTTTATTTTATCCATAATATGAGAAATTACTGCTGGGATTTTTCAGCATCTGTGATTAATCCATCTGTTCTATTTTTTTTATTAAAGATTGATGTCAACATCCTTTTTTATCTTATTTTACATGTTGTTTAATCTTTTTTATTAAAGTAGCTCTGCTAAATAATGAAGCACAACACAAGAGTGATTTTTTTAAGATAGGTGGCAAGCTGAATGGGTTGCACATATAGGTTGAGTGTCATTTTCTTATTGCATTCATTCATTTTTTTTATATGACAAAAGGGCTTATTCAATTAGTCAAAAGGGGGATATCATGTTTTCAAATGTCATTATTATGGAGGAATGAACCACACTGCCTTTTTTTCTTCCTTTCTCTTTTGTTTTTAGGGAAACAAAATGAGGTTTCAGATTCATTGTTCAGCTCCTTTGATTCAAATAATTTTAGATGTTTGATGTTAGTGGGTTTTATTTTTTCCATTTTTATTGCCTTAAGACATATTGTGAGATGATTTTGTTCATTTTATCATTATTGACCATGAATTCGTAGGCTGTTTTTTTTTTTTTATGAAATATAAGGGTCTGTATGAGCTACTAGTAACTTGTTTTAGCTGGTAATTCATGAGCTATCAACCATTGCCATCAATATGGAGCTATTCGTTTGCATGTTTTAGATTGAGGTAGAGTTTATTCTTTGTGCTCATTGATTGAGATGAAGGGTTTATTTTAGAGGGTTATGGTTTAGATTTGGTAATTGAATAACTCATGATTGAACTCACCTTTATGGGGCTGTATATTCTTTTCATACATGCTCATTGATTGGTGTAATTTTTAGGATTATCAACTTCAGCCTATTTAGGATTTTTAAATTCGGAATGCCTCATGTGGACAAGTGGATTTCTTCAAGTCAAAGTTTCATCTTAAAATAAACTTAAGTCGAAATTTTGGACCAAGAATATCGCTTGAACTCTAAAGTGAGGAATCTTTACGGTTCTATATTTTGATTTTTTTTTTAGAGATTACTAGGATGACCCTATGTTGGAAATAAGTAGAATATTTAGTCGGTCATTTATTGTTAGATTCATTTGTAATTTACCTCAGTACTATCATGTGCCCTAGTCTTGTCTTTTGCTATTGTTTACCAAAGATACCATTAAGATAAGTCTACATGAAAACCTAATATTAGAACTCCTTAATGAAGAAACGATGTCATGCATGATACAAAGGCTATACATATATGGGCAACATGATTATCTCAGCTTTAATGGTTTGAATTCAGTTAAAATGATGTTTGGCATAAGAAATAGTCCAATAGAATTTCTCAAATTTGCTTTATATATATATATATTTGAACTTAAATTGAGGCTATGTTAGGTTCCCAGTGGGGTTATTCACCCAGTGAAGAGATGTTGTAGCTCATATTTAACATTCTTTAATTATCATCTTGGATTTGCTATTCTTTGACATAAAGGAACTATGGTTTAGATTCGTGAAAGGTTGATGTTGTAAAACTTATGTGCTAAGCATAGGAGGTTTTTGTTCAGTTTTATTTTATTATTTTATTTCATTAATGTGCGGAAATTGCATTTGGATTCATTATTCATAACAATCCATTCGCATAGTCGGCCTTGTAGTGTTCTTCTTTTTGCAGCTTATTGTACAACTTTGATTTGCTTATTCCTTGTTTTCACATAAATAAATCCTGCTACTTATTCATTAATTTGTCTTCTTGGTTATGTGAAAAACAACAAATAAGGTATGTTCTTTAACTTAACCTTTGTTTTATTTCAATTCATTTACACCAGATGATTTGTCTAACTACAAACCATGTTATGCGTAAGAAATATCAAGAAGGTTTGTCTATGGAGTGACAATGCAACTACGATGCGAGTAGGTAAAATGTGTATTTTGGATCTTCAACTTGTATTGAGTAATTTAGTTCATTTGATTAGTCTTGTATATAATCATTTTTGGAATTCGTTAGCCTATGGAATATGGGATAACTTAATTTATTACACTTAAATTATATATGTAAATATGATGAATATGAATGATGGATGGATGTGGAGTTGTTGGGTGGACAGAGATGATGTGGTGGATGTATGATATATTTGGATTATTTTTTGTTGATATGTGGACTATCAGGTTATTGAAGAAAGTGACATGGGGATCACTATTCATCCCTAGGAGTCCATATTACAGTCGTTATGCTGCCGAAATTTTGATAGAAATGACAAGTGGGTTCCCTGCTTAATCTTAATAAAATGAGATAAAAAGCAATGAATGAGATTATTAGATTATAAATCAAATCGACCATTAGACTATAACAGGTTTAAAGTAGGAAACTGCGAAAGTAGATGAGGTGGGGTGCCTAACACCTTCCCTAACTCATAAACGACCAACTTACTTAAGAATCTCTAGGAGTCGACCAGTTTAAGTGTGGAGTCAGACATTTCAAACCCTTTTCTAAAACCTAAACTTGTTTTGTTTACAAAACTAATGTTCAGTCACATCATTAAAAAGACTAGTGACAACTCCAAAACATTGTGGATTTTTCCTACGATAGTTAAGTCTCTTTTCAAAAGGGATTTACCCGTCGTGCAAAAATCGAGGCCCATAGTAACAACAAAAACCTGAACAAAATTATTTCCATTAATGAACCTGATAATAATTTCTCTCCAGTCAGCTACTGGCAATGGATTTGATCTAAGTAGCAAGAAGATTAGGCACTACTGCATACTCAAGTGATATAGGACAACATTGTAGTGCAATGCAATGAGATGTCCGCAGTCTGGCATGGTCATCCAATAAGAATATCCAAGATAGTCCTCGAAGCATGATAGTATACGTCTCATCTCATCAACTCGCTCATGAGTCCCGTATATCTGCCCATAATGTTGCTTATGATTATGTAACTTATTTGACAAATCCATTATAACCTGTCACCAATCATCTTCACCAAATCCTAACAATCCAGCAATTGCCTTGAATCTACAATTTTTGCTGCTGCTACATCTTTAGCATGTCAAATATAAGGCCTTAACTCTACTAGAAAGGCTTCAATGTACATTATCGGGGTTAATGTGTGTTTCGTCACTGAATGGATTCAAAATACCTACAAAATTAAACAACTTGGATTGAGTAAAGGAAACATAATATGCCATCATTTACATTGCTATAAATATATTAATTACCTTTTCCTTCAGTCTCCTCTTAGATGTGTACTGGCTGACACTACTATCTCTCTCAATTTCTTTAACATTTGTAATTTTGTTGTGGAATCGTATTCATTAAACTTTTGCACAAACATCTCCACATCATTAGTACAATCCAACTCTTAGCATGAATGGGTTAAGGCACTTAATATGTCAAGCTTACGCTAATGCGGATGTATAAAATCAAGGGGAATTAGGCGACCTTGCTTTATGTGGTCTGCAATCTCATGGGTGCATGGTAATCTGTGTGTACGTTGACTAGTATAACCACATGCAACATCATCAACACCAACAAATTTGGCAGCACTCTTCATCTTAGACAAAATATCTTCATTGCACTTATGAAAATGTTGTCTCGAAACTCTTTAAATTCGAAAGGCTTGAAGTTGTGTTAAACGATTATCTTATTCTTCTTAAAAGATGTTTTTATGTTTGTATGCTGTAACTCAAGCAACATATGTATATTTGTCCAAGAAGACTCAAAACTCCCTTTACTCAATACAAGTTGCCTCTTTAGCTTTACATGCATACTCTCAACCTTATTCGTCGTAGTAGTCCTAAAATGCATCCATTTATCCATCCAAGCAACTACAAATCTATCTCTATATACGTCTAGCCAAATGCTTCGCACATATTCAAGTGCATCTGGATATGTGCTGAATTCTTTATTTAATAATGCGAGATGTTGGATGTATTATTCTTCTGTCGATGACAACATCAATAGGTTCCAACTCATGATGAACCTATCCCACTTCTATTTTGTCAAAAACATCTTCTTACATTTCGAAAGAATATTCCTACTGATGTACCATCTATACAATAAATGTGTAGCAGTAAAAAACACTGTAGAAATTGCATTCATTAGAGCCAACTCCCTGTCCATCACAATAGCATGAGGAATAGCACTATCATCCATCAAACCATGTACAATACCCAGTCCTCATGCGAAGTCATCTTCTCTCTCATATTGGAGATATACAAAAGCTACAGAGAAGGTCATGTTAGTGGAAGTCAACCCAATAATATCCAAAATGGGCATACGATACCTATTCGTCCTGTAGGTGCAATCCATGATCAAAACATACAGAAATGCATGCAACAAGTCTAAACTAACTGGGTGTGCCCAAAATAAATTAGTCATGGTTTCCTATGCTACTCGATGTATCTATGCTGTGTCTAATGGTTGTTGCATTTGAGATCTCTCACCTTTCTCCACCTTACATGTCTGTGGTGTGCATTGTATATTACTTTCATTGTGGTAACATCTAAGGGGTCTCTTTGTTTTAGTATAGCCAAAATGTCCTTTGGTCGTATCATACTCCTGGACATGTCAACCAACATCGAAGTCTCTTTTTTCGATAGTCTTCTGGCATTTGAATGTCCTTCAAGATGATCCATAATCGGATGATTATGCACACCACATACTACTAACAAAATCCAATCATCATCAATGGTAGCTTTTTGCCATTCAATTCAAACAGATATTGACATTTCTTGGTATCAGACACCACATTTTTTTTTCTTGCATGACATCTTTACATTTCTTATACTCTCTGTATTGCCCACTCCTCTCACATACAAGGGTAATTCTTGGTTTCTCTAAGGAACCACTAGAATTTGACTTTTTAATGATAATGATAAAACCATTTCTTCTCTTAACATCGACTGCCCACTTACATAATATTGCTCAACTATTGAATACCTATACATAAAATAATAACATAAAAATCAAAGCACAATAATTCAAACAATTTTCGAACAATAGCTTACAAACAATTCAAATAACTTCACCTCATACGTGATAAACTCATTAGTATAATCCATTACCATCCTGGCGAAAGCCTTTTTAAATTGGGTCGAAACATCACCCTCCCATTCGGTATAGGTAAGGGTACGGGAGGTGCCAGTATCCACATCTATCATATAATACATGCATACATCAGTAGATAATACCAATTTTTTTGGGTAAATGTCCCGGTGTTTTTTTTCTTCGTTTTTTCACATTTAAATATAATTTTTGAGGTCTATTCGGCTCTAAGGAGCTAAACATAGACTCTCCATTCGGCCCTGGTTCGTCAAACGGAGCTGTAACCAAAAAAAAATTTTGTTAAAAAACCATAAAAAGTTTTTTCTTTTTTTTTTTTTTTTTGAAGAAAATAGCAATATATACTCATAAAATCTATTTTAAACAAAATAAGGGTTCAAATCTAAGGATTTTGGAAAAAATGAGAATGAAAATTCAAAAATATGATTTGAATAAAAATACATACCTCAAATTGTTTTCCGGCAACCCGATGGTCCAAAATGAAGCTTTTAATGAGTTGTTTGGCAAAAAAATAGCAACAACGTTGTTGGAGTTGGTCGCCGTCCGGTATTTGGGCTTGGAGTCGTCAATGGTTTGTAGGAATGGGGGAAGGGGTGTGGAGAGAAAATTTATTTTTGGTATTTAGGTTAAAAGGATTAGTAGGGTAATTTTAATCAAAGGTATTCATTGGAATTTTGAAAAATTTTAAAACTGGGGTGTGAAGAGAAATTTTTTGAGTGTATTTAAAAGCTCCCTTTGTTGTGATTTTTTGTTCATGCTACAAAAAGCTACAGATGATTATTTGGCGAGTAAAACACTTGTCTACTAGGGAGAGCATTAGCTAAGCACTTCCAACGGAATATTTGTCCTCTGTGAGGGACCTTGAGGCGCTAGAATTTAGATCATAGACTAACAGTAGGCTACTCTACTCTTGAAAGAGTATCCCAGATCATCTCCTAGAAGGACGTGTCCAGCGTCTAGCAAACATCAATTTTGCTTTGATACGGGATAAAAAAGTTAATTGTTTTTCGCAATAAATGATAAAAACATATTTTTTATTCTTTTGCCACATGTCAATGCAAAATTGATTCTGGACATATCTAGGCTAGAGAGGATCCGGGCTATGAAATGAAGAGTCCAGATCCTCTCCTGGATCACCTGCAATGTACACATCTATAGATACTAAAGCAAAGGGATGCCAAGGTGGCACCACTCTATGGTTTTTATTTGGAATGTAATACTTTTTAAGAGAAAGTCATGGGGACATCCCCATCCCCCAAGTTTCCCATTTTTTTTTTCTTTCTACCAATTTCTAAAATCTGTCTCAACTTCTTCCAAAATTTACTCCCCTCTCTTCTCTTAAACCCTACATTCTCTCTCCTAAACTACTTCTCTTTTACATTTTTTTAATGTCTTCTACATTTTCTCTCTCATTCCTATTTTTTCTAACTCATATTGACAGGTGTTACACAGGATTTCAATTTTCTTAGAAATCTATATGCACTAGGCATTTGTTATATTTTTATTTATTTTTAAAGCTAGCAAAATTAGCTACAGCTAACCACATGACTTTAAAAAATGATACACATAAATTGTGGATTCCCAGCAGAGCTGCTGAAGCATTAGTGAACCTGCACTACCACTAGCCTGCCGCCTGTGCAGATTTGGTAGGACAACTTAGAGAGTGGCTAAAGTTGGAATGACATCAGGGCCGTGTGCCAAAAAATGAAAAAATCCCCCAAAAAGTGTATATCACTTTTTCGGTGCTGATGTGTCAGCTCTAGTGTCATTCCAACTTTAGGCACTTTCTAAGTTGTTGTACCTAATCCTGACTTGCCGCCTGGGGAGGCAGTTGTCAACACAATTCGTTGATGAATTGCTGCCCATAAGGTTTAAAACCGGGAATGTTTTCCTTTAGGGCCCATAAGATGCCATCTTCTCTGGAGAAGCACATGGGTGATGTGGGCTTGATATGGACATAATTTTGGAAGCAATATTTTTTGGGAAGAGAATAATTACAAGTACCAGCGGAGCAATATATGTTACCAGGCGGGGAGATCCTCTCCTCCTAGGGTTGTTAATTGGGCCGGGTTCAGTCAGGCCGATGTCTGTCCGAACTTAGCCTGACATGTTTTACTCGAGATCAGTCTCGGCCCGAATAAAACTTTGGGCCTAAAAGTTTGGTTCAAACTTAATCAATTTCAAAACAACCATCTTCAGGTGGAGTTATGGTTGCCCGAATTAGAACTCTTTTCTTTATTTTTGGGCGATTTTTTGAGCAGTTGACACTTGAACTATTCGATGATAGTAAATTTGTTAAAAATATATGGATCCAAAAATAAATAAATAAATAAATAAAAACCTAATATCAGTATATAAATAAAATTATTATTTGCTAACTAGTTCAGGTTGGGCCTTGGACTGATCTTGAGCCTGGCCAAATTCAGCCCGAATAAAACTCTGGGCCTAAATGTTGGGCCCAAAGTCAACCCAACTCAAAATTAGGTTGTCACAGCCCAATTATTCTTTGAGCTGGAAATGTCGAGCTTTAGCCCAGCTGGGCCCAATTCATAGATTATGTGACACCTACCCAAAATCTCCCTTCGTTCAGCTTTATCTGCCGGTGCAATGAGGACACGCATGACAGGAAAACACATTTTTAGAGGTATGTATCCAATCTCTGCATGTAGATAAGTCTGTTCATCAAGGGAGAGGATCCTTGGAGGTAAACGCCGGGTTATTAAGTGTTCTGACTCATTAGAAATCTTTCTTTTTCTTTTTGGTAATAGACTCGTTTGAAATCCTAAGGTATTTGATTTCCAACCTTCAAATTACCAACCGATGCAAGGCAGTTAAACACATAGGCCCATTAAGATAATTTCCCATTCCAGGACGCAAAGCTTAGGCAAGTAGCTGTTGTGACGTTTTCTGTGTGGTGTTGTTTTGATTTCATAACCAAACCCACTAGTAATTGGTTCCGCGACAAGTCTCCATCCCAACTACCTGTGATGGCAATTTAGCTTTCCAACCCTCGTTACTTTGTTAAAATTTTCTGACTGAAGGCTCTAGAGTTGCCCATTTTGAACAATCTACAACCATAGACAGGTCGAGACTTTTATCTGAAAGATAACATGGCCCTGGCTTCTAAAAGTTGAGTGAACATCAGGGCACGTTTAGAGGAACTTTTGGATACAGTGAACAAGGATTCCTAGGAGTTGACCATTTGTTTTCAAGCATATATAGTGACGAATTATGAGAGATGTAGGACAATCAAACTCATCATACCATGTTGCCAAAGTGCCAAACAAAACCTTTTGTTTCACTCTTCAGATGACAAATTTAATGTACCATACTAGCTTTGGTAACAATCAAACTCCTTCACCACTAAAAGCAACCCTATTATCTGTACCCCAACACAGACATCATCACACTCTCCATTGAATTTAAAGAGCAATAAGGCACATTATTCATCACTCAAAACATGATTTTAAGAGATGGGGATAGAGACCGTCTTAGGCTTAGCTGACTCTACTCGGGACTTCTTGGCAACGTTCACCGTGAGCACTCCATCCCTGTAGGTGGCCTTCACATCCTCCTGGTTGGCGTCATGGGGCAGAGTGAACTTTCTCATGTACCGCGCCCTCCTCCTCTCGATCCTGATCGCCTTCACCCCTTCGCTCTCTTCCTTTGATCCTCTTCTGGCCTCCACGGCCGCCTTCTTCTTTCCGGCCACGTGAAGGATCCCATTCTCTACCTTCACCTGATCATCATCCATTCCATTCCATCATTCACATGCACATTCACCATCAATTGCTTGTACCATTATAAATCTTCCAATCCAACGGTTTTGAACAATTTGTTGAGAGCGAGAAAGAGATACATACCTTTATGTTATTAACTTCGAGGCCGGGCATGTCGAGGATGAAAGAGTAGAAGGAGGGATTCTCGTAGATGTCAGCGGGTGTGCGGAAGATGGCCTTGGCATTCTTGACGTAACGACGGGCTGGGGGTTGCAGCATCTTCTCCATCTCCTCCGGAAAGTCAAGCACCTTCTGCATGTCCCTTGTTAGCGTTTCCATGGCCACCGACAAATCAATCTAAGGTATATGGCGTATGAACCAATAAGAACGGGCACAATGGAATACACAAACAATACTTCGTATTGTGGGCGTAAAAAATGGAATGGACAAGGATTTCTCTCACCTAGTACTTTGCGTGGGTTTGTAATCGGAAGTACCGAGGAAATAAAATATTTAAAGGTGTTGGGCACATGCAAGATGGGTTCTATTATTATCCAGAAAAAGAACTCGATAGGTTTGGGAAGAAAGGTTGGTCGAGGAGAGTCTGGAAACATCTTAGATGACTCATGAGAGAAGAGATCTTCGATTTAGAAGTATCTTGAACTTCTGAAAATGACGGTTGGTCGAGGACAGTCTAGAAACATCCAGCACTTGTAAAAGGACTTACAAGAGAGAGAGGCCGCACGCGGCAGACTTGATGATGATAGTAATTAAATAAAACACTCTTCTTAATTTGTGGGTTTTACACCAAAGTTGGAACTATAAGGTTTGGAAGAAGAGAGAGGATCGTGTATAGTTCTTCTCTTTCTTTCTTCTTCTTTTATTTATTTATTTTTTTGTTCTATTGAATATGGGCTCCACTCGGAGCAACACGGCGGGAGGGACAGCCTACACAGAGGTGGCCCGCATTCGCACACTACAAAAGCACTGGCATGAGGACTTGATCCCAAGTCTCCTCTATTGGATGCTACAAACATTCTACCAAGAGGGCATTGGTCTACAGCTCAACTCCACTAAAAAGGTACCGACCCTTGAAAAAAAACACAAGATGAGCTGATGAAGGCTGCTGAGTTCAAGTTGGGCTTGTTAGCTCGGTTTAAGTTAGATTTGACTCACCAAATTCAAATTATTGCTTCGAACCAAATAAACCCATGAGCCAAACCTACTCCTAAAAGTCCTACACGTATGAGGGTGGATTGTATCTGCTGCTCTTATCTAACACTCCTCTTCGCCCCTGTAAGTGGGCAGGCACATTAGCGCTGACAAGTGATTTTCACTTTTTTTTTTTTTGGGGGGGGCGGTGTCAACGCTGATGTGCCCTCCCCCTAACTAGGTGCAGAGAGGAGCATTAGATAGGAGGAGCGGATACAATCCACCCTTATATTTAAATATATTTTAGAGAATGATTGTCTGTGTTGATTCAGACCTCTATAGGCATACCACTGATTAACACATGATGTGTTTTTGAATTTATTGGTCATTTTTGGACACCAACTTTTTAATGTTTTTTAACCCCCAACACAACATGGTTTTAAAACTTGGCCAATTCAGAATCGGATCGGTCGATCCAATTCAGAATCGATCGAGACCGATCCGATTCTGAGGCTCAGGTTGGTACTTATAATAAATCAGCCAAGTTGAGTCGGGAATCAGTCTGGATCGGTTCGGATCAGCCGAGTTGAGTCGGGGTAACCATTTTTGGGAAAATATCCGAAAAAAGAAGAAAAAAAAATTATTTAATGAATGAATCATCTAAGTTATGTTATATTTGTAGATTTTGCAATAAAATCCATTAATTTCAAGACAGATTGTATTTTTTGGAAATTGTTTTTTATTAATTATTTAAATATTCCAAAAATAAAAAAATAATTATTATATAAGCAATTTTTTTACAAATCATGATAGATGTATGACTTTGAAAATAAATGCTAGGAAATGTCCTCAATATTTTTCATATAAATGTTGTTTTTGTCATTTTATACTTTTTTAAAAATAAAAAATAGATAAGAATTCTTTAAAAATTAAAAATAAGTTTTCTTTCTAATTAAAATATGTTTAAATGGTTGTTCTTTTCAAAAATTTTCCCAGTTATGTTTATATATATATATATATATATATTTGGGATTTTTTAGGTTTTTTCAGATTTTTTTCTTACAAAACAATTTTTTTTTTGCACCAGATTGGTTGAGTCAACTTGGAATCGGTCTGACTTGACCAATCCGACTCAGGAATCGGTCTTAGCCGATTTCGAGTCCGATTCCACATTTTTTTATCCATGCAACACAGCACGTATCAGCTTATAATTCACCATAAACACTTGGTCATCATAAAACATTTTCTTCAATATAGTTAATGTTTAAATATATAATATAATAAGCTATATTTATATGGATTATATACATATAAAGCCTATTGTAATTATATAGGTCACTTAAATAAACAAGCTTATACACTACAACAAAAAACACCTTTTGCATCAAGCGCTGCATATATTATACACTACAACAAAAAAACACCTTTTGTAGTGCTTTTGCATATGCTACTTTAAGCAGCGTTTTAAAAGCACCGTATAAAATACTTTATATGCAGCGTTTTAAAAACGTTGTGTAAAGTTTTTTTTTTTAATATTTACTTCCCTTCATCTCTTCCCGACATTTGACCTGACATTTTCCAACCTAACAACTATGAAATTTTCCAAAATTAAAGCAACTTCCTATATAGAACATCCATAAGAAGATTAAACATAAAAAAATGAAAGATCGTACATTAAGTATAAAGGAATTGGAGTCAACTTACTGAACCAATAACACTAAATTGCAAATAAGAAAAATTTAATGTTAAGGGGTCAAATCTGTTAAACCTGTTTGGCAATCACTTGAAATGTAATCATTTCATTTGAGTTTCCCAAGGCATTTATAGCCATGAGTTGACGATTTTTAATGAACTAATTCAAATTTATATTGATTTGTTAACTACAATTAGAAATGAAGTCAATTTAGGTTTTTCTATAAAATGAAATGACTAATGTTATCAGGCATAAATCAGTGCAAATTTAGATTACACAAAAGGCAACCTAAAGAGAGAAGATCATCTACATCTTCAATAGTTAGCAGCCTTCTCAAAAGTCATCGAAGGTGGATTTTTGTTACACTTGTCGGAGCCAAGTGGAACATTGTCCATCAGAGTCATTAGGAACATACTTACAAGGGAGTGGATTCTTTAGAACTAGTAAGTAAATCAAAGTTTTATTATTTTCGCCTATAATAGTCTAGAAATATTATTCTAAATAAATTAACGGTTAAATTGGACATAGGCCTAGTGTGCCAAACCACTATAAATCCTTGTGTTGTGGGGTGTTTGCATTTTGTCTTACTTTACGTTCTATGCTTATTTCATTAATGAAAAATAGTCAAACACAATAAGTGACTCTAACTAAGGTTAAAGTAAAAGTAAGAGTTAGTCTCCTTAACTTCACCAGGGGTTGAGGCGTTAGTCTCCCTCAAAGTTGTGACAGAGTTAACTATCTTAGCCAAAAAGGGCAAGTCTAACGACATATCAAGGGGACATGTCACCCAAATGATGGTGAAAAAGTCAAAGAAACAACGGACACCAAAAACTCAACCAAACAATAGTCGGAAGACATGCAAATCTCTGAGAAGAGACATAATTTTGTCTCTGGTAAGGCCCCAGAGTTGCATTCGCCACAACAAATGCACGCGAATGCAAGTAAAAATGCACACTCGCCGAGAGAAATGTGGGCAAATGACATGAACATTAATCATTCACGCAGGCGTAATGAGACAAAGAAATGTAAGATGGCCATGATGTACAGGCCTGAAAAACAAGTCATTGAAGCTACACCTTTCACGAACAGGGTAGTCCAACAACCTGTGGCGAATGATAATAAAATTTCACATTTGCGTAAAACTTTATGCCTACGGAAGTGGTAAGTCATGCGCCATATGTTGATGGCGAATGAACAAGAAATTTCACATTCGCTCACAATACCGCGACATTCTCGCGACTTAGTTGTGGCGAATGAACAAGTAAATCATCATTCGCATACACGGGTGGGCTTGAGGCAAGATTTTCTCTTGCCACCCGAGAACTAGGATTTAAATACAGTCCATATCACTCTCACTAGAGTCCCTACGATGCTTAGGGATCAGATAAAGCAGCAGATTATCAATCAAGTTGAGGTATTCATACCATTTAGTCATGAAGAAAATGTGCAATATAAAAGAAGGGGATTTAAGGCAAAAACCCATGCTTTGCAAAAGGACTGGTTGCAAGGCAACATGATCACCCCTCTTAAGAGGCACATTAAGCAAAACAATAAAGCAATAATAGAATTCAGAAGCTCAATGCTCTTGACCCGATTTGGTCTCCCTAAGGGAGGCAAACCAAAAAGAAGGAAAACCTCAGCCTCTGAACACAGACAAGAAGCCAATCTATCCCAACTCTTTTATGAGTAACCAGAATTGGGGGGTATGCAAATTAATGCAATGCCACCTTGGGCACACCCCCAAGGAAATAATCCCTTCTGGCCTCCAATGCCAAAGACAACATGGACTATCGTAATAGAAGTAAGAAATTTGGTTTTCCTCGTAAATCTCAGGCAACAGTGATGTTCACCAGGGCAAGAAAAGACACTTTTGTTGACACTCCTAGTTCCCTTGAACTGCAACCACAAGCCTTTAACTCTATCAGTATGATGACTAGAAGTCAGTTGGCGACAAGTACCAGAACACCCAGAGCACCCTCAAGGGAACTACCAATTTACTGGGAGGGTTCCTACAGCTTCTCCTATTGTATTCCATCATAAGGACAGTCCATACACCCCACATGGAGTCACTGTGATAGTTAATGTCACCTCTACTTCACAGGGATCTCAGGCTACCATAATGGGGTCAAGTAGAGGCCAAGATTTGCCCATTGATCTCGCAACAAGTATAGAAAATGTTGACCTTAGGGATTATCATTCTAACTCTAAAGGGGAGCGTACTATAACTATAGAGTGGTGAGCTTAGGGAAAAAGTCAAGATCGTCGCCTAGCTGCTCAGGAGGCCGCCATAGTAAAATTAAAAGCTATAATTGAACAACTCACACTTGAAAGACAGGGGATGATCCCTTCAAATCCCAATCTCACCACAGCAGAATCAGCAAAGCCAACCATCCCTAACCAAGTGCAAGGAGGGTACACCCCCTATACACCTAAGTATGTCTTTGCCACTCTACCTGGGCCCGCCCTAGTAGTAAGCATTGTACCCAACATGTCCACTTTGCAAAGACTGCCCATACAGGCACCCCTACGAGGTTCGTATCCACAGGGAACTCACCAAGCTCCTTATCAGTAGCAAGAGCCGCCTTTACATGGGCACACACCTCTATGAACATATGGTTATAATGGTTATATTACGTATGCACAGCCTCCCTTTATGCTGTAAGGACCATACGCACATCAAGGTACACACATCGTAGACCCTCATTACATGCAAACAATGATGACTAAAATGTTGAATGAATACAAAGAGCAATAAACTATAAGCACATAAATTACAAGGAAATCATATCCTCTACATGTGGATGCAGCACCTTTTTCACCAAAGTTTGTTCAGCCTCACTTCAACACATTCAATGGGACAACGTGCCTAAAACAACATATTGCTCATTTTAAATCTCGGTACGGTGCCATTGTCCAACAAGGTGATTTGTTATTAAAGTTATTTGTGCAATCCTTCAATGGGGCAGCTTTTACATGGTACTCAAACTTGAAGCCCAACTCTATCTCTAACTAGGAGTCAATGAAACGAGAATTTGTATAACAGTTCCATGGCACATACAGGCCTGTCAAGTTGTATGACCTGACTAATGAAAGATAGCGGGACAATGAGTCAGTTGTGGACTTTATCAGTAGATGGAAAAATATGTCTTACGCATGTGAGAATGCACCTCCAATCAAGACACTACTAGAGATGTACTTACAGAATATAGCCTTCGAGCTTTCACTTCACGTCACAGCCTAGAAGTATTCCAGGTTTAATGATTTGATATCTAAGGTATCTGCTTTGGAAAGAAGGCTCCTAGATCATAAATGAGAAAAGAGAGAAAAAGCGGTGGTTAACGAGATGGAGTTAGCTATGGTAGGCACCAAAAGACCACCCACTAAGTTGAAAATCAACCATAGCATAGAGGCAACTAAGCCGGCAGAGCAAGAAGCCCCTCCTAGGAGGCCAAGCATGAAAGAGTGTCAAGAAAAGGCCTACACATTCCATCTGAATGATTTGGAGAGTCTCTTCAAGCAAATAGTGGATCTTAGGATATCATACTTCCCGAGTCAAAAAGACCAGCAAAAGCCGACAAAGTTAATGACCCAAAGTATTGCAAGTATCATCGCATTATAGGGCATACCCTACAAGATTGTTTCGTGTTTAAGGACATCTCCAAGAACTAATTGACAAGAATACCACGGAGCTAGACATAGAAATGAGGGCTACCACCACTAATGTTGTCTTTGCTGATAGAGACATGGTCAATCTCATCAGCACTCAAGAACGAGGATGATAAAGGCAATTGGGTTGTAACTGAAGGCGAGACGACGCGAAAAAGAAGACTTCAAGCCATAACATAAAGAAAGGGAAAGGTCCTTAAAAATACCCATGAAGACTACTGGTTAGAACAACCCCTTCAAGCTCTGGTTACACCAGAAAAGTCTTCACCTTCGCCTCCGATGGCTTCCTACAGCATGATGTCAATTGTACATAATAGGAATCATCACTCATAGGGAGGACCCCAACAGGAATCAATACCACACCGATCAACACTAGTCATTAATTGGTCACAAAACACTGTGACATACCAAGATCACTCCAAAGCGATAACCATCCCGATGGCGGTCTATAGGTACAATGTTAGGGGCATCTCTATCACGCTAACAGGCACCATTCAAGACCTCCATACAGTCTGTTAGGATAACTCATTTACCAATGACACCTTGGAAGCGTACATACTTCTGAAATGTACTGGCCAAGTTCAGGTGACGAACTTTTCCTTGTCATCGTGCAATCTATTTCGAGGCATTTTTGCCTGGTTTTGTGGTCCCGTTATTCGCTACCTTCTCAAATGAAAGCTACCAGTGCCCCCGACATCATCTGTTTAAGTTCATGATATCGTGTAGAGAGGTAATGCATAATGACAATTTATTACTGCGATTGTTCTCACTTTCTCTGGATGGCCTACCATTAGATTGGTACATGGACATTGCACCACAAAGCATACCTTCTTAGGACTATTTGATCGAAATGTTCATCCACGAGTTCATGAGACCAGGCATGGAACCATATGATCCTTGGAATACAGACCCCTTGAGATGGCCCCCTTAACAACAAACATATAAGGAATTCAATGGTGCTCCTGATTAAATCATTTCCCAATTGTTGGATTCACGACGATCAGCAAAACAAAGCAACCCATTAAGCATGAGGTCTACCTCATTGAGTTTCCTGAGGACTATCAGCTTCCTCCGCTTACGCTATATACTGGAAAAGGGGACCCCCATTCCCATGCCCACAGATTCTTGGAAGAAACAGGCTTGCCAGCCACTGCCCACGATTTATTGGTATGGCTCTTTCCAGTGTCCTTAGACTCACAAGATTTTGATTGATACTTAACGCTACCATCATGCTATGTCTCTTCGTGGCCAATGCTCATCAATCGTTTCTATCGCTGGTAAAGGGCATATAAACATGACCCCTAATATATACAAAGCTTGGTATAGTTCCTGCCCCAAGACCAATGGGACATTGATATGGATGCCAACAACTCTTCGACTTTAGCGGACAAAGATAATGACATTCCAAACCTATGGCAAACTAGGCGTCATGATTTAGACATGCAAGATATGCCGCCCCTGATCACTGACTCGGATGAATCTAGCGATAGTGAGTCTAGGTTTGCTTCCACTTCCCAAGACCTCTCTAAGAATAAGATGTCTGATAACCCATAAATAGAGGCTTGTAATGACACGAAACTTAAAATTACCACCCTGGTGGAGGGGCGTCAGCTGCACCCCAGGCACGTCAATCAAGTCAAGTTGAGGTCCAGAAAGTAGGTTCTCCCATGAGGTCCCACAGCTAATCAACAAGCTGACACAATGAAGAAGGCATACATAAAGGTTGAGCATAGCAAAGCCATTAAGAAAATAGATAACCCCATCCCATATGACGTGATGACACACCTCAAGAAGATCCCATCGTTACTAACAGTTTATGATGCCCTATGCATGTCACCAGAGCTCAGAGCATCTATAATCTATGCCTTAATTCACCTAGATGAGTTTGCTACAAATGACGAGATTACCAGGGCTTCTTGGAAAAATGCAACACGAGAGGGATTGTGTATGCCCACAGTAACCTTCGAAGATACTGATCAGTATTCTGATGATCCCAACTATAATCGACCCTTTTTCATCATGGGTTTTATCGATAATCAACCCGTGTCAAGAGTCATTATCGATGGAGGATCAACAATCAATATCCTTCTGCCCAAAACACTAGACTATCTGGGAATAGACCCATCTCAACTCCAACCCAGCACACTCGTCATCCAAGGGTTCAATCAAAATGAGCAACGCCCTCTTGGTTCCATTAGGCTGAGGACAAAGTTTGGTCACATCAAGGATTAGACACCCTTTTATGTGATTGATGTCGATACTGCTTACAATGCTCTCATATGAAGGCCATGGATGCACAAGTTCCACGTGGTCACATAAACGTATCATCAGTCCATCAAGTACCCCTGGTAAGACACTCAGGGAACCATAATAGCTGATAACAATCTCTTTCAAATGGCAGAGTCCTACTTCACTGATGCAACATATTATCAAAAGTCTAATCCCCTAGAAACATCAACGAAAGACAAAGAAGTAAGGACTAAGTCAAGGAATCTTAAAGTAAAGAATGACGCCATGACTGCTAAGGGTTACTCACCATTGCTACTCGAGTCTGTAGCATAGGACTTTGTCCTTCCTCTAGCACATTTGTCAGGAATATGTGTTGACCCTTACCGGACATCCTCCATCCTTTTGCCTGAAAGCCATGCTCAGCCTCCTAATAGTTTAGGGCCTATCTCAGAGCAAGAACTCAAGGACCCAGCTAGTGTGTTACCACATACAAAGTTGGTTGCGTAGTTGCTTTAAAACTCTGGCTTCGATCAGCAAGGAAAATGGAAGAGCTCTTACAAAGAAAAAGAAGTTTTAACCCAGCATTTCGAGCAATTAGTCCTTCATTCCAAAAATAAGGAAGACACAAGAGGGCTAGGTAGGAAACCCACCAAACTAAAAGTATCCTCACATGCCATCACAGCATTTGAAGTAGATCTGTTCGAAGATGCCCCCTTTGAATGCTTGTTCGTAGAAAAAAAGTTGTCTTCCCATGATTTTGTCATGGATTCGGTGATTTCCGTGCCTCCGAAACTTGAGGATGGAGGTCAAGCAATGGTGGACGATTTAGTCGAAGTAAACATGGGAACAGATGATGATTTTCACCCTACTTTCATTAGTGCACACCTCTCTTCCTAAGAATAGACACAATATTTGAAAATTTTTAGGCAAAATCGAGATGTGTTTGCTTGGAATTATTCTAAAATGCCGGGATTGGACCCCAATGTCGCAATCCACTGACTCGCAATTGACCCTACTCAATGGCCTATTAAACAACATCCTCATAAAGCTATGCATGGCATTGCTGATAAGATAGAAGGCGAGGTGGAAAAGTTGCTTAAGGCCAAATTCATCCGTGAAGTCTGATACCCCAAGTAGCTTGCCAATATTGTACTGGTATAGAAAAAGAATGGCCAAATCAGGGTATGCATTGATTATAGGGACCTTAATAGCGCTTGCCTAAAGGATGACTTCCCTCTGCCACTCACAGAGCTGTTGGTAGATGCCACCACAGGATACAAAGCTCTCTCTTTCATGGATGGGTATTTAGGATATAACCGGATACAAATGGCTCCAGAGGATGAAGAGGCCATGGCGTTTCGTACGCTGATCAGAATATTTTGCTACAGAGTCATGCCCTTCAGTCTGAAGAATGTTGGCACCACTTATCAGAGGTGCAATGACCTATCTATTTGAAGATCCATTACACAATGTAGTCGAATGCTATGTCGACGACCTGGTTGGGAAAATAAAGCTCAAGCAACATCACATTATCGATCTAGACCGGGTCTTCCAACGCCTTCGCAGATATAATTTAAAAATGAATCCTCTCAAGTGTGCATTTGGCATATCATCAGGACGATTTCTTGGGTTTATTATCCAACACAGGGGAATCGAGATTGATCCTAAAATGATAACAACCATAATCAAGATGCCCAGACCACAAAACATCCCTAAGCTCAAAAAATTACAAGGAAAACTCGCCTACATCCAATGATTCATTTCCAATCTCTTAGGACGTTGCTAACCCTTTTCTAGCCTAATGAAGAAAGGAGTCCCTTTCATCTAGGACCAATCCTACCAAAATGCTTTTGACACTATCAAATAATACCTACTAAACCCACTGGTACTCATGAGCCCGACTATGGGCAAGCCATTGATTTTGTACGTGGCAGCCATGGAACCATCCCTTGGGGCACTGTTAGCCCAACATAATAAGGATGGCAAAGAGCATGCCTTATATTATCTCAGTAGGACAATGGAAGGCGTAGAGCTAAACTACTCTCCCATATAAAAGACTTGTTTGGCTTTAGTTTTTACACTACAAAAATTGAGACATTATCTCCTCACTACAACAATCCATCTTATATTGTGGGCCGACCCATTAAAGTATATTATGAGTCACCCCTCGATACAAGGGCGCATCGCGAAGTGGACTGTCCTTCTCTCAGAGTTTGACATCCACAACGTGCTGCAATGAGCAGTCAAAGGGCAGGCACTAGCAAATTTCTTGGCCACACACCTAGTACCTGATGATTCCCCACTACGAATGGAGCTACCTGATGAGAACGTCATGCAAGTATAGGTAAAGAAAGATTAGAAAATGTTCTTTGATGGTGCATCCCGAGGTTCTTCTACCATTTTGGGAGATAACACAGACAAGTCTTTGGGAGTCGGAATTGTTTTTGTCACCGTAGACAATGACATCATCATGCACTCACTCACACTCACAGAGGAGCGTTCGAACAATGAAACTGAGTACGAAGCACTGATTACAGGCCTTGAACTGGCCTTGGAAATCCCCATAGATGACCCTATAGTTTATGGGGATTTAGAGCTCGTTATTCGTCAAATGAATGGCCTCTACCATATCAAAAAGCCAAGCCTCATGCCTTATTTCCAGAAGGCAACAGACTTGGCAAAGTTGTTCCGGTGTTTACAAATACAACACATAAGAAGTGACCATAATGGACGAGCCGATGCATTAGCGAGTTTGGCAACATCACTCACACATCCAAGGGACGATTACCTCATTATTCACATTGGAGAAAGGCGAGTTGTGCCCCCGTTGGCCCCACCCAGCGAAGAAGATGCTTCGCTCGATTGCAACATTGATCTATGTAACCATGATACACAGAGCATAAATGGCAAGCCTATCACAAAGGAAGAAGATTGGTGCAAGCCCTTCATCCAACATCTCATGGATAGAAGACAGCCCCAAGACCTTGTAAAGCGCACTGAAATACGACGTCGAGCCACCTAATTTACTTTGTAAGATAATCAATTATATCGAAGATCACTCGATGGCATATTATTGTGTTGTCTATCAACCGATGAGGCTACCAAGGTGATGGCTGAGGTGCATACCAGCGTGTGTGGAGGGCACCAGAGCGATCCTAAGCTTCAATACTAGCTAAAACGAGTTTACTACTATTTGCCAACAATGGTGGTTGATTGTATTGATTATGCCAAAAGATGTCATGTTTTCTAATTGCACAGTGATTATGGCCATGTGCCAGCTGAACCTTTGCACACCACCTCTTGCTCATGTCCTTTCTCCAAATGGGGAATGGACATAGTGGGGCCCATCACCCCTACTTCTACCAAAGGGCATCGGTATATTTTAGGTGGAACAAATTATTTATCTAAGTGGGCCAAGGCCGTAGCCTTAAGAGAAATCAAGGCCTCTGACATCATCTGGTTTGTCAAAATTCACCTCATATACAGGTTCGGTGTTCTCGACCATATAATTACAAACAATGGGCAGCCATTTGTAAGTTCACTTTTATACCGACTAATGGCAAAGTACAACATTCACCTGGAGCATTCTTCAAGGTACTACCCCCAAGCTAATGGTCTGGTGGAAGCTCTTAATAAAACCCTCTATAAGATCATTAAAAAATGGTAACTATGCACAAAAAGGACTAGCATGAACACATGCCGGAAGCACTCTGGGCATACCGCACTACCTTTTGTACACCTACACAAGCTACACCTACACAAGCAACCCCATACTCTTTGGTGTTCGGTGCAGAAACAGTTTTACCGGTTGAAAACCAAGTCTCATCCCTACAGGTGGCAATACAAGACGGTCTAACAGAGACAAAATCCATAAGAATTTGCCTTTCAGAACTAAAAACTCTTGATGAATCTAGGCTCACCGTGCAACAACAATTGGAATTATACTAAGCTCGCATGGCCAGGGCCTACAATAAGAAAGTCAAGCTTCGATCATTCACCAAAGGTGAACTGATACTCCTTGCATGATCACCAGTGGATCCCATAAGGAGGAAGGAAGGAAAATTTGCCTCTAAATGGGATGGCCCATATGTCATTGAAAAAGCTTATCCTAATAGCGCATACCTGCTCCGGGATGTGGAAGGCAACCAAACATGCCCGTTACCAATGCCAGATTCCTGAAGAAGTACTACTCTTAAGATGAGTCATAATGACCGTTAAGTAACTATGTCGGTTTGACCCTGTCATGTACAGGTACGTAGGTAGTCTGGGTATCCATCTACCCTGGATGCAACCCCATTCATAAAAAAAAGAGGTCGATCTCATTAAAAAACCAGCAAAGGTGATGAGATATAAAAAATAGGCAATACCCAAACTTAGGTTAAGAGATCCTAAGGGCAAAAAAGGGAAATATATGCATCATGCGTGATGAAAAGGGTATGTCGAAAACCCGCATTGGGCACCACGAGTAAAAGAGTCCACTCACGATAAGATTTAAACCTTGCTGATCACATTAAAAACCAGCAATGGCAATGTGATGCAAAAATTAAGCGAACCCCAGTCCTAATAGGCAACCGTTGAGGGTAAAAAGGGGAAAATATCTAAAATCTCACAATCGAACTACGACCGTGCTTAATCATGTTTCAAGGTATGTAGGCAACCTGCCATGATAAGGCAAGTGTAGCCCCATCTTCATCCACCCCCCCCCCCACTTTTTCTTTGAGAACTATATCATCCCGTTCACACTCCACATGATATAATTCTTAAAGGAGGCAAGGGAGACAAACACCTAAACTCCGAAGATGCATAACAAAATTTCATAAAATTTATAAATGTTATTAAATGAATGCTACAACAAAGAGAATATAACAAAGGGAACTCTACCCTACTCCCTACACTACCCTCAATCTCTCGTTGGGTCATGGCTACTGAAACCTAGGAGTTTAACACGCAACGAAGGCAACACCTCAGCATTGACTTCCAGGGCATCATTCACCACATCAACATCTGATTGTGCCACGTTGAGATTACAAATCATCTCCACACAGACTCCATGACGTTGGTTTATCTCTCAACTCATCAATTCACCCTTACAATGGTCCACCATATAAATGGCTCGGCGAATAGAATTTCCCACATGATCAATGAATCTCTTACGAGTTTCAAGGCGATTCATAACCTTGCTAAAGCATTCCTTCAACGCTTCTAGTTGCCCCATTAATTCATCGGCATCCCACACCAACAGTCCAATCTCAATTAGTACTCGGATCTGTTGGGAGGTTAGATTTGCCATCCTAATCTCTTCCTCCGGAAGGCGCAGATGAACATCATGCTCTGGTCCCTTCAACACCTTGATGTCCTTTGCCTCACAAAGTTCAGACAAAGCATCAAGAAGGCACATCACCATGCCTCTGAACTCGGAGTTGTATACACAAGCCTCTATGTGATCCAGTGCATCTAAAATCTCTTGGCGGACGAAAGGAAGGTCTGCCTCCTCAGCAGATAAGCCAACCAAATGCCTAATTAGCGCATCACGCTCACAGTGAGTCTCAACAACTCTTGCCTCCACCTCCCCAGTGACAGGTATCCTTACTACATCTGCAAAAGAAATTAATGGCATCAGGTTATAAGAACCAAGGAAGCGGACCATAAAGTAAATAGAGGACTCGAAGAGTACCACAGTCAAATAAAGGCTCAACAACTTGTAATTATTAAACACTTTCCATGATTTAATGCATTAACTAAAATACCCTCTTGGTTCATGATGAGATTCAAGTCAATTCCAGACCTGTCTTCATTTTTTTTTTTAAATCCCATAATTCTATTTCTTGATTAGGGTAATTAGATCAAGAAAGGATGTTCTGTCTAGGATTGTATGTCACCTTTCTCACAGGGGGTGTGGGCACCATACACTTTTGCATGGGTCCACACCCCCTGAAGGGGCAAAGGTACAATCCTGGACAGAACATCTTTTCGGTAATGGATCTTCAATTTTTTTTTTCGTAAATGGATCTTCAAAATTTATCAACACTATAATACCAACGGCAAATGTCAGAATTTTCATGGTTGCTCACATTAGTGATATATAAGCCAAAAAGAATATTATGGACATAAAAGTAATTATCAGAGCCTGAAAAAAAGTTATACATAAAAGCAAAGAGGACAACGCCATATTGAATAAAATGGGTTGGACTATAAAATTTCATCAAAGTTTCGCTCATATTTTATTCCATGTGAAGATCCCTGGTGTCTTGGGCACCCAATCCTGGACAAAATATTATTTTGGAAAAGCAAACATGTCATTTACCTTCTCTTTGGGTATTCAAGGATGTAAACTGTCTTGGTATCCGACCTATAAAAGTAGAGAACAAAAGAGATAAAATAAGAAGAATGAACAATAACATCAGAATCAACCCTCCATTAGGGTCCTTAGCTTCAACTTAATCAACAAAAGCAACAGACCTATGGGGCGGCATCTTTCCCTAAAATAACTAAATATACTTAATGCCAAACTTCTTAAAGTAATCAAATCATCCTCAAATATGTCAGGCTTTGTTGAAAATCATATCATATCATATCATCTTAAGTTCTAATACTTGTGTGTCTCTAAAATCTCATCCTAATGTTTCATCTATAACTTTCTAGTTTTCCAAGAACCAAAAACCTAGAGTTCTATACAATATGTCTACAGAACCTCAAAGTTGGAGCTCTGATACCAACTATGTTGTGCCCCGAAACCCATACCAATTGGGATATGAATTTTAGCACATGACATTAATCCATTCATTCTTAGACTGATACCATTTAAATTGCTTGTAAATTATTTTCCTTTAAATTCATACATACACAGCATAATTAAAACATCTAAACATAACCATTCCATTCACATAAGTCTAATTTTCCATTCTCATTAAACATATAGTCTGACATGATAATTGAAATCCATAATCATAGTCTATAGTCCGTAGTTTGACCAAATAACAACTCCAAATAACTGAAATCAAAACTAGTGTATTACATCCCATCACTGAAATAAAAACTGAACTAAAAATAAACTAACATAAATATCTCCAACTAAAATTGAAATAAACAACTGAAATAATAATCTTAATGTCTCAACATAAATAAAATGTCCAATCTAATGTCTCCAGCTCTTAATCTAGATCATTTATTTTGTATCTCCTTATCATCTAAAATGTTATCAATTTGGGGTAAGCTAGATAGGCTCAATACGCAGACATATAAAATATACAAGAATATGGGTCAAGTCAAGCATGAATATAGAAATATAAAACTAATAGTTGCATATTTTTAACAAAATACGAAGCAATACAATTCTAAATAATCTTAAAGCAAAATTGAGACTAAACTGAAAACAATTAACAATATTGAATCAAATACATAAAACTAATCCAGAACGTAACAAAATAGATAATGAATTGATAGGTAAAAAGAAATATAACATAACATATCAATTTGATAGCAAAACCATTACATATAGCAGTTTGTACCATTTAATCTTCAGTGAGAAGGGCCAAAACAATTTGCACCTACACATTAGTTAGAGAAGACTATTATCCAACCCTAGTAGCAAGGGATCCACATATAGCAGTTCCACCATATACCCAGTGTGGTGGGTATCATCAAATATTCCCCTTGATGATAAAGACTAGCTCTATTATAGAAAAACATGATTCTTATACTATTTCCTTTAAAACAATACAGAACTTATAGCTTATTATTTCAAAAAATCAAATTCAAACAGTCGTAAATTAGAGTATGCTTG
>JAOXJP010014409.1:0-17631 GCA_025762735.1 Platanus orientalis | reverse complement strand
GCACATTCGAAGCGACCATGGAAGAGAATTCATAAATCACAAATTCTTGGATTGGTGTGATGAGATGGGAGTTAAACATGAGTATTCATCCCCCAAAATCCCTCAACAAAATGGAGTGGCTGAAAAAAAAAGAATCAAACACTACTTAACATGGCTACTTCTATTCTTACAAGCAAAAAGTTAGCCAAAAGATTTTGGGATAAGGCAATTAGTATTATATGCTATCTCAAACCATGTTTATTGTAGATCGAAAACTAATAAAACAGCCTATGAATTGTGGAGTGGAAAGAAGCCAACTATTAAATATGTTGATGCAAGGGCATCATTTGTCAAATCTATAAGTAAAGGTGTGGAAGAAGCTCAAACAGTCAAGCCTTGAAGACTAAGACTCAAGAAGGGCTCCAACACCTGATAAGGTAAAGGTATGCATGTAGCTTCATAGGGTTCATGTAGTATAACACAAGATGTATCCCCACACATAGTTTAACACCCCAAAATGATCCTAAGAGGATATGGACCCCCCCAAGTATCAGAAAATGGTGAAAACACAAAATTCACTATTTATAATAGATCACAAACCCCATGATCGATCACAAAAGTGAGAAGTGAAATTTTCACTGGTTGTGATCGATCACAAATCCCATGATCAATCACAAATAGGAAAAATGGCCTCCTGGAACGAGGCTTGATTAGTAGCAAAGGGGTATGCACAGATTAAGGGTATAAACTTTTTTTTATCCATTGCATGCTACTTAAAATTTAAATTATATCAAATGGACATTAAGAGTGCATTTCTAAATGGGATACTCCAAGAAGAAGTATACGTAAAGCAATCAGAAGGATTTGTGGATCCTTATTTGCCCAACTACGTATATCAACTTAAGAAAGCACTTTATAGCCTCAAACAAGCTCCTATGGCTTGGTATAAGAGGCTTACTGGTTTCCTTCTTAATCACCATTTTTATCAGGGGAGTGGATAAGACACTCTTCTTCAAAAATTAAAATGGCCATATGCTCATAGTGAAAATCTATGTTGATGACCCCATTTTTGGGTCCACTAGTGACGAGATGTCACTGGTTTTGCCCAAACAATGTAGTCTGAATTTGAAATGGGTAAGAAGGAGAATTTTGGTTCTTTCTAGGTCTACAAATAAAGCAAACTCAATATGATATCTTCTTGAGCCAAACAAAGTTTGCTAAAGACCTTATGACAAAGTTCGAATTACAAGAATCCAAACCATCCAATACTCCTATTAGCACAAGTGACAAGATCACAAAAGATCTTGATGAAGTAGAGGTTGACTCCACCTACTATCAGAGTATTATTGGTAGCTTGCTCTACTTGACCACGAGCCGACCTGATATCTCATTTAGTGTAGGTGCATGTGTTAGGTACCAAGCAACACCAAAAGAGTCACACCTCAAGGCAGCTAAGAGGATCATCTGATATGTTCACGGAACATTCGACTTTGGATTGTGGTACCTATTTGAGACCTCATTTAAAATAGTAGGGTACTCAGATGCTGACTGAGCTAGCAATGTCGAAGATCGTAAAAGTACAAATGAAGGTTATTTTTATATAGGTAATAGTCTTGTTTCTTGGCATAGGAAGAAATAAAAGTCAATTTTACTATCAACTGTCGAAGATGAGTACATTGCAACTGGCAGTGGATGCACTCAACTCTTGTGGATTAAGAAAATATTGAAGGACTGTGAGTTGAGCCAAGACACCATGAGTCTATTTGTAGACAACAAGAGTATAATCGACATCTCAAAGAATCTGGTGTAGCATTCAAGGACAAAGCACATTTACATTAGATACCATTTCATTCGACAGTTAGTGAAAGAAAAGGTTGTTTCCTTAGACTATGTCAAGACCAATGATCAATTGGTGGACATTCTCACAAAGCCACTTGATTCCAAGAGGTTTGAATACCTTAGAGGTGTTATAGGGTTGTGCACACTCAGTTGACATGTCCATGTTACTGAGCCTTCCAAGAATTGGGTTTGCAAATAAAATGTGTAGAGTATGTCCTTAATAGCGAGTGGACCTACTAGAGTTGGGCTACACACTCTACAATCTTTGTACGGTACCTAGTGTGTCAAGAACCATTGGCCGAAGACTCATCTTCTTGAACTTTATACATAAAGTTCAAGTGCCAATATCCCTAACCAGTTAAGGGTTTGGAGACCGGTCAAGAGTCCTGACCGGTCACCAAAGCCTTGACCGGTCAAAAGGGCAAAACTGTCATCAAAACTCCAACTTGATTTAAAACCATCCTGACACCTATTTTGCCTCATTTACGTGCCTCTTCGACTCCAAACCTCCCTTTTTCTCTTCCAAAACTCCATTTTCTCTCTAAACCATAGGTTCTTCCTTACCTATAGCTTTTATCCTTTATAATGGCATGCACGAAGAAGAACACATCTAAGAACCCCATGGGAGTTTCCACCTCGCGACCTCTAACCAAAGCTCGATCATCAGAAACCTCGAAAACACTACTAGAGAAAGGGAAAGACAAGGCCAAAGGGCCTGCTAAGACATCGCAAGGAGCCTCAAAGCTTCACTTTAAGGGACAGAAGGACGGCTTATACTCCCCTTTCCATGATGAGGCAAGCTTGGCTATGTTTGACGGTCTATTTGCTACTTGCTAATTGGTGAGTGAACACGCAGTGGAAGATGATGTCATGCACATGGTTCAATACTACAAGATTTTAAACATGCACGAGCTACCAATGTTCTAGATCAAAGGCCCCATTCACAAAGAAGGGGTAAGGCTCTTTTATGCAAATATATTCGATATGACTATGTTCATTTCATGTTCAGAACATTTATCTATGGGAAACCTATGCATGTCAACCCCAATCTTATCGCCCATGTATTGGGCATTCCTAAGGTCATGGAGTATCCTATTCCATTTCCTCATGCCCTCACTATAGCTGAGAAGAAGGCTCTCACCCTGTGAATCTACTTTAAGAACCATAATTGAGGCACAAATCTTTGCATCACCGAGTGTCACCCACTTGTTCCCTTTCTCCACTCGGTGTTTATTTACAACTTATTTTTTACCACCAATCAGCACTCGATTACAATCCTCCAAGCCTATCTCATTGATCAAATAGTGTAAAAAAAGTCAGTGGCCTTCCTTCTGTCATCTGTTATTTCATGAAGAAGACCATTGAAGCCAAACATCCCAAGGGATGTATTGCTCTCCCTATGCTTGTGACCAAGATCCTCCAAGCCCAGAAGATTCAGTTTCCTCCTTCCTTGAAGGTTAGGCACCAATCCATAGCCTTCACCATGGATTTGTTATCTAAGATGGGCATCATTGAACTCTCAGGCAAGACCTCCAAAAGAAAACCCATTATAGGTTCAAGAACCTTACATGGGTTGAGTCGATTTGATCCAAGGTGTGTTTTGTTAGAAAATCTTCATGAATTATATGAGTTTGAGAGTTGAATTGAGCTTCCATGAGCATGCACCTAGTTTTAATATTTATTAGGTAAGGCATTTAATTTGAGAGGTGCTAAGGCCTACTTATGTATAAGTATTTTGTAGTAAGCATTGCATTGTATGTTGCAGTTTCCTCATGAGCTTCACATTATTCAATTATGGACCCCTATTGATTTAGATTTATTACTTCTAGCACCTTTACTAGATTTTGATCATTGTATATCTAATTTGATTCATATACATTATGCATGTTCCAATTTGGTATTAAGTCATATTCGTGCTCATTCGATTTACTCCGTGGGACATTATGTATCTTCTCTCATGGGCTTTATATCTTACCCATGTCTTTAACCCCATTTTAGATGGAGGCTCGTAGTCATATACTCCTTACAAGCCTCAGTCTACGGTGATGCTTTTGTGGATGACCGAGTTCAATTGATTTCTTATATTTGTTATTTCTAGTACATAATGTACTTAAATAGGATTTGTATTGACTACTTTTAAGTAGACTTGTTATCTCTACTGTGGAGTTTGAGGATTACGATAGACCCTTATGGATGGGTTATATGGGAATTATTCTGTTGTAGACATTTTATGGATTGATTGGAGAGTTGATTTTTGTTGCTTAGTTTAACATGATATATTTGAGTTTATTCTGCTGCAATTGAGAATAGTTAGTATATATTGCTATTGAGATTTTGCTGCAATGATTATTGTTATTTAAGAATGTTTAATGAGGATAGTCAACTTATGTAAAGAATAAGAAAAAGAAAAAAAACAAAATATGAGAAAAATTAAGAAGGAAATGAAGAACCCCCAATGTCACACTTTGGAATTCACGACACCACATGTATTTATATTTAGAGACTTTGATCTTGTGTATGGATTTTAGGTCATGACACTTCATCCCATGTGGTTGCCATTTCTTTGTCTTTGGCTTTACTCTTATTCTTGTTGGCACATTCAGCTGCCATGTGGCCATACGTTTTGCATTCATAGCATTGGGGTCTACTTCTTGGCTTATCCCTTCTTTTATTGTTTTCATATGTTCTCCTAGGGGAAAAAAATTTCTTTGTGTTTTTAGCATTTATGGAGAATTTCCTAAACTTTTTAGCCATGTGTACAAGTTCTTCATCTGAGTCATCACGTTCACAAGAAGTTTCCTCAACTTTTAGAGCAACACCCTTCTTTTTACTAATGGGTCTAAGTTGTAGTTCAAATGTTAGTATTGACTCTATTAGTTCTTCTACTTTTTATGGTGTCTACATCCTTGATCTCTTTGATGGTAGTCACCTGAGGAAAAAAAATTTTAGGTAATGATCTAAGGATTTTCCTAACTATTTTGGAGTCAGGTATACTTTCACCAAGTCCTCTCATAGAATTAACTATGTCTTGGAGCTTGGTGTGGAAGTTGATGAACTACTCATCCTCTTCCATCCTTAAGAACTCAAAGGTTGAGGTAAGCATTTGAAGCTTGGATTGCTTCACCATGCTAGTCCCTTCATGAGTGATCTTAAGAAGTTTACAACTTTACATGTTTCATGAGCGGTTTCTACACTGCAAATTCTTCTAAACTCATCACCAGTAACAGCACACACAATGACATTTAATGTTTTATAGTTGTAACTCTATGCATTCTTGTCATTTGTGTCCCAATCCTTTTCTTTCTTGGTGGGTGTAGTGTATTTAGTGAGAATGGAGTTCCACACTCCTAAGTCCATTGCTCTAGGGAAGATGCTCATACGAGATTTCCAATAAGCATAGTTTGAGTCATTGAAAAATGGTGGCCTAGAGGTTGAATATCCATCACCCTTGAAAGCCATATGTGATTCTAGGATATAGAAGGGAGGAGTGAATAGGATTACTAATTTTTCTTTTTAAATCCTTTTTAATTATTTACCCTTCTAAGTTAGGGTTCACTTTAGTTTGTCTCCCAAGTGTAAGTGTAATGAACTAGTAATGTAATTAATTGCTTGCTTTAGGCATGCAAGGTGATAGAGTAAAATAGAGAAAATAAACAATAAACACCAATCACACAATGAGACAAGATTTATAGTGGTTCAGCCAATCCAGGCTTACGTCCACTATCCAAAAACTCCAACTGAGCTACTTTAATTCTCATTAATAGTATACCCACTATTCAAGAAAATTTTAAAAACTCAATAATATCTCAACTTAGTGAACTCCAGTCACAATCAATCACACTCAGTGGCTCTGATGAGTGTAAGAAAACCTCTAGTGGCTTTGGCGAATGTATAATCACATATAAGAGAGTTTTTCAATAAGGAAGTTTAATTCCCAGGGATATGCCTCTTAGAAGATTGATTTTTAATATTAATCTCAGTATTAATTCCTCCAATTTATAGAGAATGGGGAATATAAATAAATGCCTCCTAAATGCTAATTTTCAAGTTTAATCACAATATAAATTCCTCTAATTTAAAGAAAGTGGGAATTTCAGTAAATGCCTTTTAAAGGCTGATTTTCAAATTTAATCAACAATGAATAAATCTCTGCTAGTAATTAGGAATTGTAGTCATAGAAATTATCCTCTTAAGTATCGACTTAATTAGCAATAATGTGGTTGCCTCTAAGAAGGCTAATATTCCAATTAATACCACAATCAAACTAAACTCCAATCAATCAAATTTTAATACCTAGCTTTAATATTCACACAAATACAAAGCTAAGTTTCAATTTACCTCTTGTGGCTCTAGAACTTCGAGCTTTTGGTAATTTGTAGGTTTGAAACCCTAGTGCATGACTTTCTTTGATTTGATGTACTAATTAAGCATAAGAGATCGTGGGTAAACTTACTAAATCACCAAATATGAGCAAACACTCTCTTCTTGTGCAACCACAAACCCTAGCTTGTTCTTCAATGAGTTTTTCCAATAAAGAGAACATAGATCCAAAAATGAATAACAAGTTTATTTGATTCAAGGTTTTTATCAGTATTTATAGAGTTGTACAAACCCTAATAAAGTAGATATGCAATGGTCACAATATCCCACAAAAATGGAAAGTTTTCACACATAAAATAGGTCTAAAATTCGAGATTCCTGGCCTGGGATCGATCCTAGTAGTCTTAGGATCGATCCTGGGTGCATCCCTGAGAAAAATAAGAGAATTTGCATATTAGAATTGATCCTGGATCTCTAGAATTGCATATCTTAGCTCTTTAAACTATGCTCTTGCTCCTAGATGTTCTGGGATCATTCCAAACCTCTTGGGACTTTCCCAAGTGACCTATACATCCCTCTCTTTGGTCCATTATACTGATTTTGCATATATTGCTTTATAATGATCAATTATGAGTGAGTCTACCTCTCTAAGTCCATGGGTGATCTTCTAAACTCACCTAGGCTGGGTTTAGTCAAATAGACTTACACCACACTCTTTACCTTTAATGTTTACCTTTGTATACCTGTGTGGATCTAAAGGATGAGTTGTTGAAGCTTGTGTTGTAATGCTTAAGACTTTTCTTGATAAGCATGATGTTCTTGTCTACTTGCAAGTATGTTCATCTTCAGTTTTTAATGTAGTTCTTTACATGACTTTGACTTTGACTTAGATTTACAAACTTACAATGATATAACATTACAACCATGACAACCTATTACAAGCTCAACTACTTACAACCCTTTCTGTGCATATGGATTTGACTATATACTCAACACTCTCCGTTACCCATCTAAGTGGACTTGGCGTGACCAATCTAGTGGAACAGGATCGTTAAGTCAACTAAACTAAGGGTGGGTTAGTTTAAGTTCAAGAGAAAACAAACACAACCTATCTATAACTAATTCAAACCCTACAAGTATAGGCCCATGCCCAACTATATCTGGGCCTAGGAGAACATTTTTTGGTGCAGCCAGATAATGTCATCGCTAACCAAAACCCCTACCTGGTGTAACGGGTACCTACTGGGTCTTGTATTGAACCACTCTCAACCAGCACATATTACTGAGTGTGAGAACAGATTGACTACCTTTCAACATGTTTACATGTGGATACTCCTATAACAAGGTGCTCTGCAGGAGGTGATGGTGCAAGCCATGAGAAATCCAAAGAGGGCTACCCATGAAACTTTATCAATGCCACCCCCAGGTTCTGATCAGGAGTCTAGAGTGGCATCCCCTCTAACTCGAAAACGTGTAGCTAAGGAATTAGAGGACCACCCAAAGAGTAAGATATTACAACTAGTGCCACACCAGCTTAGGTACCTATTACCCCTTCTCCTTCAAATATTATGCATATTTTGCATCACCGTGGAATTGTTCTTGGTAATTCTATCACTATTATCCCTCCTAAACTTCTAGCGATAACACATTTCAGCAAGACCACTCAAGTTTGCATAAAACTGAGAAAGAAGGGGGTGGGTCTCATCATGTCTTTTCCTTCGGCTCGTGACACAACCCCTCAACCCGAGAACCATAAATTCTTGCCCATTTAACACTAGTAAGTACAATTAGTGAACCTTTGATAGGTTCCAAGAATGATAACATTGTTGATACATTATCCCGACCAGTCCAAAATAATGAACAAGGAAGCATGGTTGTCTTCAAACAACCACATGAGGATCAATGAACATTCTTGCTTAGAACTATCAAGGTTGCAAGAACTCAACAGTTTGACTAATTAAGGAGTTGGTGTGCTCGCCAAACCTACTAGTAATGTTTTTAGTAGAAACAAAAGGAGGCTCCCAATGGGTTAAAAACAAGATTAGCTTAACCATCACTAGAATTCAAGGGGGATAGATTCGGTTAGAACATATGGGGGTCTCCGTATCTTTCGGCAATCCTCCTTTCATCTAGAGGTGATAGAAGAAAACAATCAATGGATTTGTGCTAATATATCTATCGGTTTGGATAGCCCACCTTGGCTATGTTACTTTGTGTATGGTGAGCCCTTCCAGCCTCTCTGCCGATCAGTATGGGCTAATTGCCTTAAAAGTATAAGGGGTTGTAGGGGTCTAGTGGTGTGTGTGGGAGAATGGAATTGTATTTAGGTTGCTTCTGATAAGGTAGGTGGAGGGAAAGTTACTCATTCAGAACCTAAATATTTTGAATGAAGCCCAACTCAGTGACTTGGGTTATCTCAATCCATTCTTTATATGGTCAAATGGGCAAATAGGCTCTAGCTGAATTCACGAAAGACTTGATCATGAGGTTGCCAATGTACATTGGCACCTCAAATTTCCATTTGCATATGCTGAAAATATTCCTTCTTATAACTCTGACCATCTCGACATATTATTACATGTGAGTCCTCACTAGAAGCTATATGGCAATAGATCATTTCATTTTGAGTGGTTATGGACAGTCCATGAAGAGTGTCAAAACATTATTCAAAGGATTTGGAAATGATCATGCTTCTAGTGTATCCACATGTTTGCCTAGAAAGTTATTTTCCCTTGTCCTGACTCTTCTCCATTGGAATAAATTCACCCTAGGTAGGGTTCAAAGGAACATAGCCAAACTACAACCACTGCTAAGCACCCTCCATAGTTGGTTGGATTTGTCTCAGAAAGAGGAGGACCTGAAACAGGTGGCCACTGAATTGGAATAGGTACTAAATGATGAGGAAATTATTTAGGATAAAAAAATCATAAATTCAATGGTTGAAAGGTGTGGACAAAAGCACCTGGTTTTTCCACCTTTCTACTATTATTCATAGGGAGAGACTGGAATCTCCCTGTCAGTTCAAGCCAATTAGTTTATGTAATGTTATTTGTAAGATTGTCTCCAAAGTGTTATCCAACAGATTAAAAAAAAAAAAAAAAAAAAGGTCAAGGATAAAATCATTTCTCTGTCTCAAGTTACATTTATTTCAGGTTGTCTGATCTCTAACAATATCCTAATCTCACATGAGTTACTACACCACTTGAAAACCCATCAAACTAAGGCCAAGCTATTGGCTATCAATATAGACCTAAGTAAAGCATATGTTCAGATTGAGTGGAATTATTTAATTAAGGTCATGGATAGACTGGAATTTATCCCTAAATGCTAGAAATTGATATATCAATAAGTCACACCCTCTTTCCAAATCCTCTTAGATGGAAATCCAAATGAAATGTTCCAATGATCTCGAAGCTTGAGGCAAGGAGATCCTTTATCCTCGTTCTTATTTCTCATGTATCCAAAGAGTCTCTCTACCGGAATCAATAAAGCAGAAGCAAATCAGTCTCTTCAAGGCATAAAAATTTGCAGAAGAAGCCCCTTAATTTCCCACCTTCTATTTGTCGATGAATGTACTATTTTTTGTCGGGCGTCTACAAATGATGCACATGCAATTTGAGATGTTTTGACCACATTTCAGTAGGCTTCAGATCAATTTGCAAACTTGGAAAAATCACATGTTCTTTTTTGTTGAAATACCCCTCCCAACACTCGACAGGAGCTCTCATTGCTATTAAGCATGCAAATAGCTGACCGTCTGAGTCAATATTTAGTTCTTTCATCATCTATAGGCCAACATAAAGTTAATATATTTTTCTACATTGAAGAAAGATCCAAAAACAAAATCCTCCACTTGAAAGCTCAACTATTATCCACTTTAGGGAAAGAGACCCTACTGAAGTCGGTGGTTGATGCCCTTCCAACTTATGCCATGGTCTACTTCATGATACCAAAGAAAGTTTACAAAATGATTGAAAAACATCAATGAAGCTTTTGATGGGGTCAAAGAAATTAGGAACAAAGAATTCATTGGATCAAATGGGAAAAGCTTAGAAGCTAAAAAAACTGATGGAGGGATGGGATTCCAAGATCTCCATCTGGCGAACATAGCTCTTTTGGCCAAACAATGTTGGGGAATGATCTCCCACCCTGAGTCTCTATTGGAGCACCTCATGAAATCAATATATTTCCCGAGACAACATCTTGAGTCCTCAGCTCAAAAAGAGTGGCTCATGGGGTTGGAATAGGCTTCTACAAGGGCATAGAGTTCTTAGGATGCTAATGGATTGTGGGTAATGGGGTTAATATCAAGATATGTATTGACCCTTGGATCCCACACCTTCTAGCTAGAATACTTCAATCCCGGCCTCCTCACAATATCCTAGGTAAAAGAGCTCATAAATCCACCAACGCTTAGTTGGAAACTCAATCCCTTTGAAGGGTTTATGTCTCAAACGAAACGTGAGGCTATACTCTACATTTCCATCAGTCATTTTATCCCAAAGGACTATATCATTTGGAAATATGACCCAAAGGTGCCTTCTCAATGAAATTGATATATAATCTTTTAACGTCTCCCAGAACCTTTCTCCACCAAGACCAATTGAGGCAACTGTGGAAAAAACTATTTGGTTGTTGCAAGTTCATAATAAACTTAAAAGTCTTCTTGTGGGAGGCTTATCATAAGGCCATAGTTATCCATAGGGAGCTTCAATGTGTGGTGATGAAGAGGAATCTATCATCCACTATATGGTTCTTTGAGAAAGTGCAAGAGGCATTTGTGATCAGGCCCTCCGCCAAGTATCTAGGCTAAACAGTTGGTCGTCTTCTTTCAAAGAATTGTTTCTCTATTGAGTGACTTATAAATGGCCCTCCAAGATGGAAAAATGGAATATCCTTATGAAAACTGCATTACTTTGTTGGTTAATTTAGCTGCAACATAATAATGATGTCTTCAATGATAAATTATTCAACCAGATTTACATCTAGGCTTCTTATCATAGGATATGAAAGGACCTAGACCAATGTTGTCCACTCAATTATCATAGAAGACCATTTTTTTACCCTCCAACAATTGTTTGCTTGGAAGCCACCCGACATAGGCTGCATGAAAGTAAATATTGATGCTTCCTCTCTTCCTGACTAATCAGCCATGACAGTCAATGCCATAGTCCATGATGCCACAGGGAATTTGAGGGGGTTGGTGACAAGGTGGGATGTGTGGATGGAGCCTTTTAAAGTGGAAATGAAAGCTATCATGTTAGGTCTCCAGCTAGTCATTCAACTTGATAGGGAAAGATACCGAGGTCCTTATAAACCGGCCCCGATAAAACCGCAGAGCCCCGACTTTAAGGAAACCAACCCAAGGAGTCCCTAAGGAAACCAACTCGAGGAGTGTTCTCCGAGAAAACCCATTGAGGTCCCATGACCCCAAAAATATTGAGACCATTAAAGAAAGGCCCTATTACTCAATGACTTTCCTACACCAAGGCCTACAAAGGGAGCACCAAGTCACTCACCCTACTCTCCGGTACCTGACACTCTGAAATCCTCGGGATCATTCTCAGGGCACTGCCTAAACCACCCGACACCAAAAAAGGGAGTCATGACCACGACAGGTGTTTGATCTCTAAAATCCCCAACAAGTAAGAAGGGCAGAGACACTACTTTCCATACTTAAAGATAGGAAAAATCCAGAAGTCGTTACCAAGGGAGAATATTTTCTATAGCTGGCCTGACATACTAAGAAAAAGACAGAAAAATAGAAAAAGCAAGGATGCGGCGAAGAACGTTGGGGAGAGATAGGCAGGATCTCGTTTGATACACCACTACTAAAGCCTATAAGTATGGATAATGACTCACTAACCAGGGATGAGAAAAAAAGAGAAACCCTAATCTGAGCTTTGCTTTCGACCATCTCCTATATCTGACTTAACCATCGGAGAGCTGAAGGCAAGCACCCCATAGTTGTCTAGTTCCTTGACTCTCTATCTGTGTTGTTTAAGGTATACTCCACCAGAGACCTAGGCCTACTATGAGACCATCTAACCTATTTTTGGGCACCCGTAGTTCCAAACACCATCAATTGACGCGGTCTGTGAAAAACTCTTTTCTTGAGAATCGAAGGTCTACATGTTGAGACTAAGTCGATGGCAGCTGAGCAAGACCCTAGCGCTGGAGTCGATGGGCAGGAAACCTCCATCTTCGAAGAACCCAGAGTAAGACACCGTAAAGAACCCCGAGTAGCCATCTTCAAACAACGGGTTCAGAGTTTAATAGCGAGCATACAACTGCTCATGGAGCAGAACAAGGAAATCATATAGGAGCTAAGAAGCTGAAGGGGTGAGCCAGGAAACCAGGAAATGGGCTAGTGAGGACCCCCTGTCCCTCTCGACAGGAGTCATGATGGCGGCTAGGGACAAGAGGATGAAGAAGGAAGAACCAGGCACCTCAGTTCAGGGAGGCAAGGCATATTTTTCAGCATACGGAAGGGTTCATACCCCTAACCTTTGGGAAGAGGAGATGGAAGGTGTAAGACGGGAAATGGCAACCATGAAGGAGGCCATTAAGGGGAAAGCTCCCACCACCATCGATAAGCTCATCCAAAGAATGGATCATCCATTCACCCCAGAGGTAATGGTCCGACCATTACCCGACATGTTTAACCCACCCCAGATGAAGATGTTCAATGGTACTCGAGACCCCCTCAAGCATCTAGAAGCCTACAAGAAGCACATGAATCTTTGGGTGGAATTCGATGAAATTATATGCTGATATTTCCTACCACCATCAAAGGGTCTGCCCGAGTAGAGTTTAGCCAACTAAAGCCAAGGAGTACATCAAATGTCACAAAGCTCAGCCGGCAATTTTTTGGATACTTCATAGGTGGTCAGAGACACCGGAAGCCCACCACCTACCTACTCAACATCAAGCAAAACATAGGTGAGTCTCTCTAAGATTATGTATCTCGATTAAATAAGGAAATGCTGTAGGTTGATGATGTCGGGGTGAAAGTGATCATGATCGCTCTCATGGTGGGTTACTACCCTCCAAGTTCCTCTTCTCGCTATAAAAAAAATCATCACATATGACTGACCTTATGCTAAAGGCATAGCAGCACATGAATGTTGAGGATACTCTCAGTGCCCAACGGGAACACAAGGATGGGGCTAGCTCCTAGACAAACAAAAGAAAAAGGGAGAAATAAACTACTCAGGAAGAAAGGAGCTCTCGGGCCAAGGGGGCAGTGACAACAGTGGGGCCAGACCCCGAGTCAACCTACCCCTGAGCAGATTCTAGAATTACACCCCCTTCAACACACCAGTAGAGCAAGTGTTTGTGCACCTCAAAGATGACCCAAGCATCAAGTGGCATGAGAGGATTCAAGCCCCACCATAAAAGAGAAACCGCAACAAGTACTGCCACTTTCATCGGGACCATGACCATGATACCAATGACTATTTTGACTTAAAGGAGCAGATAAAAGCTCTCATCCAATGAAGGAGACTACAAAGGTTTGTGGTGGGAAGGCCCCAGGCTAGGTGAGAAGATACCCATCGAGACCCTCCCACCCGAGAAGAAAGAAGACCAAAATGGCCGATAGGCAAAATTAGGGTGATTGTCGGAGGACTTATCAGGAGAGGAGAGTCCAATTCAGCAAGGAAGTCCCATGTAAGCCAGATACGTGTTGAAAGAGACCGACAGATAATGGTTACATAAAGGTCAACCAAACAGCACAAGATGGAGCATACCCCCATCACTTTCTCTGAAGAAGATGCTTAAGGAGTGAGTCAACCACATGACGACGCGCTCGTGGTGACACTAGTTATCTTGAACTACAAAACCCATTGCGTACTCATTGACAACGGGAGATCGGCAAACATCCTATATCTCCTAGCCTTCGACTAAATGGGCATCAGGTGAGATAAACTCAAGTCAGTCCAATCGTCGTTGGTTGGTTTCACAAGCGACAGGCTACTCCCACTTGGGACTATCAGCCTGCCAATAACTGCTAGGGTGGGGGATCAATAGATCACTAGGGTGATTGATTTCTTGGTGGTCGATTGCCCATCGGCCTACAACGCCATTCACGGAAGGTAGGTGTTGAATCGGATGAAAGCAGTTATCAGCACCTAATTTTGGTGTGGCTCCCATTTTTTGACGCTTCTCTTCAAGTAAATAGGGATAGAGTAATCTCCAGCCTTTCTTCGTAATCCAACCAATTCCAATCAATCAACCCATGTCCCCTTATCGCCTTCATTTTGTTCATTTACCTTTTATACAAAATAATATTTTATTTTCTCAAATATTTTATTACTAATCAAATGTTTTATTTTAAATTATTGATGTACCCTACACTCAATTTCTACCTTTTATATTATTATTTTTTTAAATGATAATATATCTATTTTACTTTATTAATTATTATTTTATTTTTTCATCTCTTTTAATTATTATTATTATTATTATTATTCTTATTATTATTATTATTATTATTTGTCTTAGCCTTATTAGTTTATTTTTTTATTTTCAGGAATGAATCCAATGCACCCAAAATAATTTGTTCTTTCATGTCCCCACGCCACAAGCTGACACATGATGGTTTTGATGCCTCTTTTGAATAAGGAGAAAAGGTTCATTTCAACACTTGGTTTTAATGGTTTTAACCCTATGAACCCCATTTTAAGGGTATTTATTATTTTTCTTAAAAAAAAAAATTTACAGTTTTAATCCTACACCTCCTTTTTTTTAGGGACACATAGGGACAGTCAAATTAGGTGTGGAAAATTCCGCCCTTTTAATTTTCCTTTTCCTTCTCTTTTATTATTATTTTTTTCTTTTCTTTTTCTTTTCTTTTTTTTTCTTCTTTAGTTTCTCTCCTCCCGCTCTTTGCAAATCGACGCCCCTCTCTCCTCCCACCTCTCTCTCTTTCTCCCGCTTCCCTCCTTTTTTCTTTCCTCTCTTTCTTTTCTTTTCTTTTCTCTTTTCTTTTCTTTTTTCCTTTTCTTTTCTTCTTCTTCTTAGACCAATGCCTCGCTCTCTCTCTTTTGCGCTCTCTCTTCCCCTCTTTTCTGATTTCTCTCATCCCTTTCTCTCTCCTCTGCTTGCCCTCATGACTCTCTCTCTTGCACTCTCTCCTCTGCTCTCTTTCTCACATCTCTCTATTGGTCTCTCTCTCTCTCCTTCTCTCTCTCCTCTGGTCACCCCCATCCTTCTTTGCATACCCCATGCCTCACCCATACCCCACACCTCTCTCCTCTGCAAGCCCCTAGGCCTGCAAATTTGCACCCCCATTTTCGTCTGCTCACCCACCCCTGCACGTTCCCTCTGTATAAGTACAAACCCCCCTTCCTCTAACCCCTCTCTCTCCTGCACACCTATACTCGTCCCCATCTCCTACCTCTGCTCACCCCTCCCTAACGTTAACCCCATACCCCATGAAAATCTCCCCCTTCTCTGTCAAAACCATCCCCACGACCATCTCCCCCCTCTCTGTCTCATGCAAAACCCATGCCCTAACCCTATTACCCTATGCCCATACCCTAGGAAAATCACCCATACACCGTTCCCTCTATAAACCCCCCCATCAACCCCAGAGCAGGAGGAGAGGTTAGCAAGCCCTTGAAGGAGCCACAAATCTCATGCCCAAACCCTTGCATCTTGGAGAGGAAAAATCCATGAGAAACCCCCAAGTGCTCTCCTTCCCTATCTCATGATAAGAGCCCCTACCCAAACCTCTCTCGCCCTTTTTTTTTCTTCCACGGTGAAAACCCCTAAGAAATTCCTAGGAGATCCCCCTTTTCTCGTAGAAATCTAAAATACTTTAGGACAAAACCCCCTTTCAGAATAGCTTTCTGATACCCATTGAAACCCTCTTTTTTATATCCCACATCAACTCCTCCAAACCTTGATACTTAACAATCCAACCCTATTTCATCTTAGTGATTTCTAAATCTAGGCCTCTCTATGCTTTGTTCTACCCAGCTGCCAAAACACAAGAAGAGATTCCCAGCAATAGTGTGCCATAAGAAAAAGACGCTCATCTCAAGAATTTATCAGGTGCCACTGTTTTATCTTTTATTTATTTTTTTTTCATTTATTCAATTATTGTTTTATTCTTATTTAAGTTCCCAATCAAGATTTGGAGTTTTGACAAGTTTATGCCTTCTTTTTTTTGTGTTTAATCGGTTGATAAAAATCCCCAATCTAAAAAAAAAGGTCAACAAATTTTTTTTAATTTGTAAATGATGTTGTTGTAGAAAAGTTAAGCTTTTTGTTTAAATTTTTTTATGATTAACAAGGTATGTTACTCGATCGTATGGTATTGTTGGTTTCATTACAATTGATTTATGTTTTTTGATCCAAGTTTGGGAGGCAAAGGTGAATATTGATGTTAGACTGAGAGTTTATTTTAGAAGTTTTCTCATGGAATTCTTTTAATTTTTCATCTCTTTTGTACAATTATATTAGTAAGAAATTCATTCATTAATTTGTTTTTCATGTTAACTTTATCCTATTATTCTCTTTGTTGTCTTAGGATGATGATGTATTCTTTCCATGTTCATTTTTTGTTAGTTTTATGTTTTATATCCTTGCTGTCTAAAAATTCCTTTAAATTCTCAGGCTAATCTTTATGTGCATTTTAGTCATTTTTAGGGACTTAATAGGATTGCACTTTTGAACTATATATGTGAAATTTTCTTTTCCTTGTGGTTGTTTATATATGTCATAACTTTGTATTAGGCTCTTGATTTAAATGGGGACTAATTTGGTTAGAGGAATGAGGTCATGGTTTTTATTAAGATGTTCTCTAAGGGTTTTTGGAGATAATGAGAAGCCACGCTACAAGCCCAAAAGTGACTTGGAGTCCAACTTAACTACCACATAGTTTGATATGGCAAGTTGAATATCAATCTTCAGTGTAACCTATTGGAATGGTGGACCTTTGATTTAGATTTTGCAATTTTAGGAATATGGCCTTTTATCAACCCTATGCAATTTTCTATGTTTTTAATGAGGTCAAATATGTTAAAATCACTTTAGTTCAACATTTGTCCATTTTACACACATAGGAAGACAACTCATATGGCGTGGGTTTCAATTGAACTTTTGGCTATATTCTTTATTCAATATTTAGTGTCCATTGTTGAGAAACCAGCTTTCATTTTTACTAGGATGAATTTAGACATGGTAATTCTACCTCATGCAAGTTTATGTTAGTTATCATTTCCTGATCCATTTTTTTGGGTGCTATACATTTAGTGTGTTTGTCCCAAAACTAGATGATGGACTGAATGTGTTGGCATCTTAGTATTTGCTTCAACCAATTTTTGGCATATTAATATTTATGGATGTTTCTCTATGTTGAGGGGATGATATTTAATTCATTTTCTTTAGTTATAAATGATTTGTTATGTAGTCAATTTCCTACACTTACACCCTCCACATCCGACCTATAATCAAATCTTCAATCGATTCTTATTAAGATGAGAT
>JAOXJP010014398.1:0-17631 GCA_025762735.1 Platanus orientalis | reverse complement strand
CTTACATAAACAATTTTAGTCAAACTAAATTTTTTTTGGTCAATTCTATTCAATTATTTTAAATAAGATATTATCTAATCAACTCTTAATTTTTTAGGTCAACCTTAATCTAATTTGGTCAACTATAGATTAATTAGGTTAATCTAGATCATATTTAGTGAAACCTAGGTCATTTAGGTCAATCTAGATCTTACCTAGTTAATACTCAGTTCATTAGGTCAACTTAATCTAATCTTGTCAAACTGGTCAACTCTAGTTAAGTCTAGTCAAACTAGTCAACTTTGACAAACTCTTGATTAAACTAAGTTAACACTAGTTTATTTTGGTCAAACCTAGTCATACTGGTCAACCATGATCAATTTGGAACCATTCTATTCAATTTTAGTCAATTTAAGTCAAAACTAGTCAACCTCATAATATTCTAGTCAACCTTGGTCCATTTCAGTCAACCCTGGTGAAACTAGTTAACTCTAGTCAAATCTGATCCACTCTGGTCATGTCTGGTCCACTTTGGTTAAATATGGTCAACCTAGTCAAATCTTGTCGACTTTGGTCAATCTAGTTAAATTTGGTCAACCCTGATCAAATCTGGTACACTCTAGTCAATCTAATCAAATCTATTCAATCCTAGTCAAACATGGTCAAATCTAGTTAAATTGGTCAAATCTAGTCCATTGGGTTATTTCTGGTCAATCCTAGTCAAAATGGGTAAAATCTGGTTAACCCTGGTCAAATCGGGTTCATTAGGTTATTTTTTGTCAACCCTTAGTAAATCGGGTCAAATTTGGTCAACCCTAATCAAATTGGGTTAAAATGGTCAACTCTAGTCCATTCGGGTCAACCTCGGTCCATTTTGGTCAACCAAAATAAAATTCGATCAAGTACCGAGCAAATCAGGTTAGTTAAGTTCATATTGGGTTAAACCGGGTTTGTATGATTCAAACCTAGTCAAACTAGGTCTTATTAGATTAAAAACATTATTATAAGTCATTTATAATTTTTAGATTTTTTCGGAGTCAAGACATGAGGGGACACCATTTTTGGGGTCATGGTGTGTTGGTGTACTTGGGGACACAAAGAGACACCATTCTAGGGACATAGGGGCTTGGCGTACCCGAGGACACAAGGGGACATGTGTTGGGGACATAGGGTGCTTAGTGTACCTGGGGACACAAGGGGACATGTACCGGAGACATAGGGTACTTGGTGTACCCAGGGACATGGGAGTGCCTGGACAAGGGGGGATAAAGATTTACCTTGCACTGCCTTGACATGTCCGTGACAGCGCGGCCTGGGCATGGCTTAGGTCGTGGGCGCACTGCCTGGGAGCGGCCTGGGGCGTAGGCGCACTACCTAGGCACGGCCTGCATGAGTGCACGTGTAGCGTATGCCGCGTGGGGCACTTTTTCTTCATGTGTTTGAGTGAGATTTGGAGATCTAAATGGACTCCAAATCATACAAAATTTTGGGGCTTGCATTATGTGCAAACGAATCTTGTGAGAACCGTGGAAACGACACCAAAGGGGCTGACCCATCAATACCGAAAAGTGATTTGCACTTTTTGGGGGGCACTTATCATTTTTCGGCACTGATGTGTCTGTACCCTGACGCCGTTTTCACGGTTCTCACTAGATTCGTTCTCACCTAATTTTTAGTGATGCATGATTGGATGGATGTGTGAATGGAAAGTCCAAATCGCATCATGTAGGCCACACTCAACTCAACTATGAGGGGGTAAAAATTAAAACGAAGAAAAACAAAAACAAAGAATGAAACTTGAAAGAGCTCTATCAGACAAGAAAGAGACTGAGAGAGACATCAGATAAGCTTTGCTCGCTAGTTATCTTTTGATCAAATCAACGTACATCCTCTACTCATAGGTAGCCAAGTACGTATAGTTTATGGATGGAGAATGATTGTTTGTGTTGACACAGACCTCTATATGCGTACCATTGATTGACACATGATGTGTTCTTTATACTTTTTTGGACATTTTTACCCCCCAAAACAGTACATGTCAGTTTATAACCATAGACACTATAGAGACATTTTCATCACAGAATATTTTCTTCCTTCATGAAGATATAGGATAAGATTTTTTATTTTTTATTTTTGGTAAGATAGAATGGATAAGATACGCACATTTTTCATGTTCTGAATCCCTTCTTTGGTTGGTTGGAGTCTCAACATCACCAACTATAAATATCAATTATCATGTACTTTCTCAATTATAAGCTCAAGAAAGATCGTGTAAAGGTGGATTTATTATACGAAAAAGCATCCAATGATCCTCTTGCGCCAGGCATTGGGCGACACATGGTGAATGAAAAAACAAAAACTTACCTCATTTTGCGTCTTGGATTGGCCACGTTTCGACAAATTTGTTCTAGGAAATTTGCTTTGATTCTAACTGTATCTGGATAAACAACCAAGGGGCAACCTCCGCAGTAGCATGGAATTGTTGGGTCTTCTTATTTATTCCAATCCAATGGTTCCCAACTAAAGTCCCCTGTGAGAGCGGTTTCACGCAATCACGACACCAACACAAGAAAACCATAGAGCAACCGTTCAGGATTTGGTAGGACAACTTAAAGTTAGCCTAAAATAAGAATAACATTAGGATCTGACACATCAATGCCAAAAAGTGAAAAGCATCCCCCAAAAGGTGTGGAGCGCCACATTGAATGTGGTTAAAAAGTTAGTGACTACGAGATCCAACCGTTCCATGCGGGCTTGGATTAGGTGCAAATGAATTTCGTGAAAACAGGTGCAAACGGCAATGGGGTCTGACACATCAGCAATGAATAGTGATTTACACTTTTTGGGGGGTGCTTATCACTTTTCGGTGCTGATGTGTCTGCACCCTGGTGCCGTTTGCACCATTCTCATGAAATTCATTTGCACCTAATTTTTTCCGGTTCCATGCCGGCCAAGGTCGACCATGGTCAGTTCAGCCCAAGCATGGCTAAGTGATTGGTATGGTGGTGGCGACGCCATCACTGTAATTGAGATCAATGAACGTCGCTGCCCTTTTCCTCCTCGTTGGGCAGGTTAGGCGAAGACCCTGATGGGTTGGCCAAGCCCAACTCGAGAAGCCCTCCCCCCTTGCTGTCCAACCCTGAGAAGAAGCCCCAACTGTCTCTTTGCCGTCGACGATCGCAACCCCCGCTGAACTCCGATGCCAATGAAACACCGTCAGGTATATTTCTTGACTCGTTGTCTTTTCCATCTCTATTTTTTATTTAGGGTTTAATAAATTAAGATTGAAATTTACTGTTGTTTGTTTTCTTATTAAAGAATCTGTTAACAGAGAAGGAACTAAATCAAAACATCAGGACATATTTATTGGATTAATTAAAACTTTATTTTACTTCACGCAAAGTGGGTGAAATCCACTCCATTATGAAGTATTTCTTTTTCTCTATCCATTTGATGATGTCGAAACCACGAGCGCTCCAACACTGGTCAGATGGTTCCACAGTGGGCCTAGGTCTCCAACGAAATGGTCCCTACACAACGAAGCTAAAGAGTCAAAGAGCTATGACACCGGTAGGATGCTGATCTCCAGCTCTCCGACGATCAAGTCATATATGGGAGATGGTTGAATGCCAAGCTCTAATTAGGGTTTCTGTATTCTCATACCTGGTGAGCTGGTTGTAAACCCTATTTATAGGCTTGAGTAGTGGTATATCAGGCAAGATTTCCCATCTCTCTTCCCACGTTCCTCGCGGCGCCCCCTGCTCTTTCTGTTTTTTAGGTGGTTTATCGTGGTGGTTCTTTCCAATTTTGTATTTTCTCAATTTGTCAGGCCAATTATAGAGGATATTCTTCTTTTGTAACAACTTCTAGATTGTTCTTATCTTTAAGTATGAAAGATATGGTCTCTACCTTTCTTGATGGGTAGGGACTCTTAGAGATCAAACAACTGTCGTTGGCATGACTCTCTTTTCAGTATCGAAATGTTCAGGTCGAGCCCCGGGAGTGATCCCGAGGATTTTGAGGTGTCGGATATTGGAGGGAGGTGTGAGTAGCTAGGTTTTTTTTTATAAATCTCGATGTTGAAAAATCGTTGAACAGCATAACCTTTCTTTAGTGGCCTCAATATCCTTCAGGTGGCTATCACGGGGCTTCATTGGTCGCAGGACCTCGGTGGGTTTTCTTAACAAAGACTTCCCAAGTTAGTTTCTTTAGGGTCAGGGTTTTATAGGATATCGGGGTTGGTTTATAGGGGTCTCAGTATTTCTCCATATCAGTTGTCCCCCTCATTCTCGAGTCTAGGGTTACGTGGCTCAGGAATGTGAATCGTTTGTGATCGTTACTATCCATTTTTAAAGCATGTTATTCACTTTTTCGGTTACTGATGTTGCGTTAATCAAGGGCAAGTGTTATGATGTCTTCTCATTTAATGGGCTTCGACAATCGAGGGGATGTGACTGTGTCGATTATGAGTTATGTCAAGCATCACGCCTTGTGCAAATCTTAAGGATATCAGACAATCGCATTTAAACCCAACGTTGATTTCGGGATTCGCTCATTGCTCCATTTCCCGGGTTAATTATATTGTCCCCTAGATGGACGACATGTGTAGGGTCAAGGATTTAGGGCCTTGCTTATAAATTCCTCCCTTAAAGTTGAGTTGGGTTTCCTTTATCAGTTCAGACTACTCTTTGCTCTCTGTGTTTCTCCTTTGGGCGATTTCCACGACTTTCTCACCTCTTGGCATTCGTCTCTTATTATTCCGACTATCTCTGGGTTCATTTCATCCTTTCTGTAGTAATTTTGTTTTATTGCCTAAGTTAGTTCCATTTTGTATAGCTCTTGTTTCATTTGTTTGTTTTTATTCATGTTGTCTGTTTTCCCTGATTCCCTTCCTTTGGTAACTAGTATTTTGTTCTCCTTCTTCGTTGTTTTCTTTTTCTTTGCCCTTTCTATTAGTTTAACCAATGGTGTCTAGGGATACTGTTGACCGGATGGTCGATAGTGCCGAGGACCTACCTGAGGTCCGACAATACCCTACGGAGCAAACCACTAGGTCAGCTCCACCCAATGTATAGGCAGCGGCGGCGGAGATCGCCCTCGGGCAAGATTTTACCGTCGCTAGCTATGCATCTGAGTTAGGGTAGTGAATCCTGACTTGGTTTCACTCTTCCTTCTCCATCCCCGAGGGGGCTATCTTTACTGCCCCCGGGAATGCCTTAGCCTTTGAGGCCTCAGCCGACAGCGTAGCCCTGTACGAGCAGGCCCTTTTAGCGGGCTTACTCTTCTTGATCCCTCTTTTTCTAAGGAAGCTTTTCAATGTCTTGGGTTGGCGTCAGGGCAGTTGATGCCCAATGCTTGGAGGATCTTCATAGGATGTATGATCATATAGGAGCTGACCTTCAAGGGGAAGGCCCACCTTATCCATTAACGAATTCTTGCACTATTATTGTCCTAAGGAGCAGGAGCCGGGGTAGTGGTTTTTTGCTAGCTAGGACCCTACAACAACCTTGGTGACTGATCTCCCGAGCTCTAACAGTGGGTGGAGGAGTCATTACTTTTTCATCTCAGGTGAAGACTGGGAGTACCCCCCGGGGGAGGTCCCTTTCGTAAGGTTTAATAGAGGCTAGTTGTAACACCTTATATTGCACTTAAGGGGTAAAATCATAATTTTACCTATATAAAGATAAAATTATCATTTCACATGACTGTATAGACCTTAGAGTGGTTTAGAAACCTATTGGACTAATTTAGAAGTATAGAACCCGAGTTGGACCTAAAACTATTCAAGTTCAGAATTTTTTCCAACTACGTAATTGAGGTAACTTCCTGGGCCCACTGACACCAATCCCGAGTGAACAAGAGTATGAGACATACCTTGTTAGAAATTTCATCTAGTCTTCTTTCCAATGCGATAAATAGTGTCCAATTTTAAGTTTTCTAGAAAAAGTTAAGCTTATTTTCCCGACAACGGTTTTTATAGAAAAAACTAGGGAGGTTCGGGTTTCTCAGGCCGAGGGCTTAACTAGGGAGGCAACGGCTAGCTGAGGGGGTGCCCAAGCACTCTCCAGTTGAGGTAAGCACTCGCCAAGGGGGTCCAGAGGGATTGCCTATCGAGGCAAGGGCTCGGGGTCCAGAAAACCAGAAAAATAAAAAGGGCTGAAAATTGCCCAAAATAGTGATTTTGAGGTGGCACTTGCTCATTGGTCCCCCAAACATGTGGGATCTCACCTTGGGTAGGTTATAATCCTAAAACCACTCTAATTAAGTCATTTTGCCTCATTTGAACAAAGGGGGGAAGCGTTAGAAAAAGTTGGGAGCTAAGTGTGGGAGTTCTTCCCCTGTTGGGTAAGTTTCACTCTCCACTCTAAAACTCTGTTGTGATAGTTTGTTTTCTTTCTGGATTTTCTTTCCTTATCAAATTTATGTTAAACCTAATCATTTTAGAGATGATAGAGAAAAAGGGAAAGAGATTTTGGAAGGATTTAGAGCTTAAAACAAGGAAGAGACAAAGTTTTGGTGAGTTTTCATACATAGTGTGCTACTTCTTTGGATTCTTGTACTTTTATTCATTGGTATTCTTTATTTTGGATGAAATCTTAGTTTCCCATCACTTGATTTGTTTCATCTATGAAGTTTGACAAGTTTCTATCACTTGATGTATAGATTTATGAGATTTTGAGTGAGTTTTCATACATGATGCGCTACTCTCTTTGATCTCCTACCATTTTCTTCATGGCTATTCTTCAATGTGATTTGTATTTTAGTTTATTCACCATTTGATTGTTAAATCTATGAAGTTTGACAAGTTCACATTATTTGATTTGAAGATCTATGAGTTTTTAGTGAGTTTACATACTTGGTGTTCTACTCCTTTGTTCTCCTATAAATTTCTTCATGATTATCCCTTGTTTTGATTAGTATTTTGAGTTCTATATCATTTTATTGTGAAGTCCTTAAAGTTTGGTAAGTTTCCTTTATCCAATTACTAAATCCATGTAGGATTAGTAAATTTTCATGTTGATTTTTCTACTCCCTTGATTTTTTGCACTTTCCTCCATTTTTTGTTACCATTTTATGAAAGATTACGGATTTTCATTGTTTCTTGCTATAGATTTTGTGAGTTGGTAATTTTATACATTCCATAGAATTATTCCTTTCACTATGCCTTGGTAGAACCCTTGGTTTCATGAATCTTTGGATTCTATAAGTGTATTGCTTGATCCAATCCATTTTGAGCATGTGTTAGCTAAAAATTACTCATTCTCTTTAATTGCTATCACGAGTCATTGAAAATTCTAAGTTTCTCTTTATAATTGAATATGAGAAGACTAAATTCTTGTAAAATTAAAAAGGGGAATTGATTACTACTTCTTATATTTGATGTTTGCCTTGATTTCCCCATAGTTGAGACTCCTATTATATCATCATTGCTAGTTGGTAGTCTTTGCTTACTTCAATTAGCTCCAAATTTTATTTCTTATGCTATCTCAAATGCTAGTTTCTCATTAATGCAATTATCATGCTTTGCACTTGATTATATCTACCTACACTTAATTTGATGAGCTACATATTAGTATCATTGCATCCACATGACTTTTTTTGGGACTTTTATACTATCATTGGTTATAGAAAATTAAAAAGGAATCTCCGAGTATTTGGTTTTGGTGTGGGTATAAGCTATTACTTTCCGGTTGGTTTTAGGTATGGGTTTTATGTGGTCTCACTTATGAATTTTTACTACATATACATCCCTTGCATTGTATCCTTATGTAGTTACATATTACTATATATATGCGTGGATTTCAAAGTACCGTTTCATATTCGAGGATTTTGTTTTGGATCCAATCACAGGGTAGCATTAATAGGTGAAGACAGCACTAGTTGCCCACCAACCCTTGATGCCATAGGAGATTTTTGTGGGCTAACCCTTGATGCCTTAAGGGATTTTTGCGAACTAAACTGGTCTGATGACTCATTTTAGGTACCCAATCACTAGGTTACATTAATAGGTGAAGACGGCACGAGCTGCCCACCACCCGTGATGCCCTAGGGGAATTTTGCAGGCTAACCCTTGACGCACTCGGAGATTTTTACAAGCTATATTGGTCTTATGAACTAGTTTCCACACCCAATCACCAAGTGACATTAATAGATGAAGACAACACTAGTTGCCCACCATTTTTATTCGAGATTTCAGTTATGTTAGAGACCCTACATGGGTCATATGATTTCAGTTTTGTTAGAGACCTTATGTGGGCTAATCTGTTGGATTTTATACAATATGTTTTGAGGAGATTTGATTCTAGAACCCTAGATGGGTTGAGTTGTTTTGATCCAGGGTGTGTTTTGTTAGAAACCCTTTAAGAGTTATGTGAGTTTATGATCTACATTAGGCTTCCATGAGCATGCATCTGTTTTGATATCTATTAGCTAAGGCAAATTATTTGAGAGGTGTTAAGGCCTATTTATTTATAAGTATTTTTAAAGTAGACTTTACATTACATGTTGCACCTTCCCTATGAGCCACACTTCATTGATTTCAATTATAGACTCTTATAGATTTGGCTTATTACTTCTGCACCTTTATTAGATTTTGATTATTGTTGTAGTTGGTTCGACTCTTATATATTCACTCGTTCTGATTTGGTATTGTTCTCCACTTATGACACTCGATTTATTCCATGGGACATTTTGTATGTTCTTTTACGGGCTTTATAGCTTACCCATACTTTTTTAACACCATTTCAGGAGGGCACCTTGTAGCCCGTGATATATTGTAGGTTCTTCCTAGTTATCTTACTAGAAGAGAGGACTACTTTCATTTCTTACTTCTTGTTTAGATCTATTTTCCAGTACTTCATGTATGAGACGATGATGTATAAGACATGATTTTATTTGGATGTTAGTACTCTAGTTGGACGGTTTGGTGTATGTTGGCCAATTAGATGGCCCTTGATGTTACTATTTGCATATTCATAGATATGCTTAGTCTAGAGTTTAGCAGCTTATTTGATATAGATATTTGGTGTTACTAGTTACTTTCTGCTCCGTAGTTTAGTATGCATGATGATATTTTTCGCTGCAATTGTTAAATGGATATTACTTTATACTTATGCTTCCACTACAATGTGTTGACAATTGAGGTTAAGTAATTAGGAAAGAAATGAAATATATATATATATATATATATATATATATATATATATATATATATATTTTTTAATTAGGTGAGATAATTAAGTGAGAGTTAATTATACAATAAAAGAGAAATGACACACTCCGATATCCATGACGCCGCGCACATTTAATTCTGCATATTTATACCCCAATTTCTGTGTGTGGGTTTCAGGCGTGATACTGGTCTGGTCACGGCCCTCAGCTCTATAGGCGAGTCGTTGTTTTTTTATATTTCCTTCTTTTCTTTCCTTTTTTTTTGTATCTTACTGCATTTGTTCTTTGTGTCAGTCTCGGACGTAAGCGAACTCTCCCCCGAGGAGGAGGATCGCATCTAAGAGGTCGTGAGTTACCCATTCCACACCTACCCAGACCTCGTTACTTCTGGGAACTTGTTTAAGTTTGGATTTGGTCCCAACACAAGTAGTCCTTGTATGTTTTGCTTACTTTTTTTTTTTTTTATCTCTCTCCCTTTAAAAAGAAAATTTCTAACCTCGGGTCTATTATGTTGTGCAGCAATGAAGTCGAACAAGAAGTTCTTGGCTTAGGCCAAACAAACTAAGGCAGTCAGCCAGGGAGTCACAATGACTCTCAAGAAGAGGAAGATGCACCTAATTCGCAGGGGGCCCTCTCAAGCTGACGACCCGGCCCCCGAGGCTACCCAAGCTCTTGAGACGGCTCGAGCCCCAGTTCCCAACACCTCAATTCCCGTTGTGGATCTGGAGGCTGAGACCACTGGGTCTCCTTCTCACCTTGTGGTAGAGGGCAATGTGGCGGCTCCACTCGAGGTCGCTGCCATTATGGTCGCGTGCACAACCACCATTTTTCCCCGGGTGGCCTTGACTCCTGATGTGGATGCTGCTTAAGGATCCTCCTCTACTCCAAATAAGGGCCATTCTTCTACAGGACCTTCGTCCTGGCTGTCAAAGCCAGGTTCCAAGGTAGACTATACCCTTAGGGTGTCCCCCCTAGGGACCTCGAGTCCCTAAAGGCCCTCGGCCCATCCACCCTTCATCGTGAGATGGTCTTTTATTCGGCCAAGGTAACTTATCTTCTCTTCCTTATTTATTTTTGTTTTCTTTTTGTGTAGTTTGTACTAACTCGCTAATATTTTTGTAGATTATGGCCATAATGGCAGTCTCTATTCAAAGGTTTAAGACCAGCGAGAAAGTTCGAGGTGAGCTCCAGAGCCAACTCGCCAAGGCTAATCAAGAGCTTGGTGCCGTTCGAGATAGTGTCGATACAAAGATCAAGGCCCTCCGGGAAAGGCTCACATGGACAGAAGGCACCAACACTAACTTGGTTGCCTAGGATGCTGAAGATGAGGCCTGAATTAGGGAGTTGAACAAACGGTTGAGGTTGGGCAAAGAGGAGAATGCGTGGGCCAGGACTGAGCTCGAGTCCAAGCGGAACCACCACCTCAAGGTCGAGAGGTCATTTGCCGTGACCTTAGAGTATACCATGGAAAAAAAGGTGGTTGAGGCTCTCGAGCTTGCCCGGCTAAAGGTGAAGGAGGAAAAGGAAAGGGTAGTTGAGGCGATAGTCACAATACTTAGCGTTTAAGGCTTTCTAAGTCGTGAAGGTTGGGTGTTACCTCGACAGCTTCAAGGGATTCAGGGAGATGGCCGTTGAGGCTTCCTGGACCTGGACTTCTCTGCCTTCATCCCCGAGGAGGAGGAAGACGAAGAAAATGAGGGGGAAGAAGGAGAAAAAGAAAAAGGAGCAGAAAAAGAAGAGTATGCCGAGGGTACCAACATTGTACTCCTGGGAGATGCCACCTCAGGGGCTGGCTATCCCCCGGTGTAATTGTATATGTTTTTGTTTTTGTTTTTTATGTAACTTTTTTCTTTTTGAGAAATGAAATTTCCTCTTTTGCTCCCATCTCATGTGCACTTAGCTCTATTCTCTTATCTTTTGCAAAAAATTTCTAAGTGTGGATGTGCGTCATGGTAATGACCTTTATATACCTTCTTAGATTTTTCGAGTATGTTGAGATAGGCTATGATAAATTTTTCTAGGTATGGGTGCGTTCTGCGCTGAAAATTGTCTAAGTATGGATACACCTCGGGGCCGAAAATTTTCTAAGTGTGTAGAGAAAGATAATGATAAGATTCCCTAAGTATGGGTGCACCTCGTGGAAAATTCTTCTAAACAAGTAGGTGTGTGTTGGCCTTAGATAATCTTACGAGTTGTTTGACTCTTCTTGACCCAGGTGGCTTAAGGGCTCCTAGTGACACTATCAAATCTTAAGTCATTACCCCCTAGGGGGCCTTTCTTCAGCATTGTCGTCGGGTACTCTTATGCACCCATTCTCATTTAGTATATAAGAGAGTGTAATCGTACGTACTTGGTGTTGAAGGGTCGGCTTAAGTCATGATACACATGTCCCAATATGCTTCGAGGCTCCGATTTTACTCGTTGAAGTCCTCACCTTTACGAATTCTTAAGGCTTCACCTTGTCCCCTGAATTTTTCCTTAAGCGATGGGTCAGTCTTGTGACTTGGGGTTAACCTTATGACCCAGAGGTTAGTCTTGTAACCAGGGCTAGAGGGCCTGAATTCTCCCCTAAGGGATGGGTCAGTCTTGTGACCTTGGGCCAATCTTGTGACCTAGGGTTAATCTTTTAACTCGGGCTTGAGGGCTTGAATTTTCTCCTAAGGGATAAGTCAGTCTTGTGACCTGGGGTTATTCTTATATCCCGTGCTCGAGGGCCTGAATTCTCCCCTAAAGAATAGTTTAGTCTTACGACGTGGGTTTAATCTTGTAACTCGGGCTCGAGGACCTGAAACTTTTTTGTTTCTACTGAGTAAGAATATTTCATTAACAAGGAATAAATGGTTACATCAGCATTATTGGTAGTATTTTCTCAAGTGCTTGGTGTTCCACAGTCGGGGTAGCGGCTCTCTTTGCATTGTCTCGAGGTGGTATGTCTCGGGCCTATAAAAGCTCGTCACCTGATAAAGTCCTTCTCAATTTCTGCTTTAGTTTTCCTTCTGTGGGGTCTTATGTCGCTAGGCTAACTTTCCTAAGGACTAAGTCCACCACCATGAATCTTCTCGCTTTGACCCTCAAGTTATAGTACTTACCCATTTTGTGCTTGTAGGCAGCTGTCCTGAGTGTGGCCTCATCTCTTTTCTCCTCCAGCATGTCCAAATTATTTCTGAGGTACTTTTTCAAGTCAAAACTCACTGTCCTGTATGTTGTCATCCCAATATCCACTGGTACCATTGCTTCGGTCCCAAATGGCAAGAGGAATGGTGTTTCCCCGATGGGGGTTCTCACCGTAGTACGGTAGGCCCACAAGATGATAGGCAGCTCCTTAGGACAGAAACCTTTGGAGTTCACGAGTCTCTTTTTAATGATGCTTTGCAGTGTCCAGTTGGTGACTTCCACCTAGCCATTAGCTTGGGGGTGTTCTGGGGATGAGAAATGATTTTTTATTCTAAGTTATGTACAGAACTCCCACAATCAGGAATTATTGAACTGTTTACTGTTGTCAGTGATGAGTACCCTGGGTATCCCGAATCGGCACACGATGGATTTCCACGTGAAGTCCCGGATGTTCTTCTGGATGATCTTGGCTAATGGTTTGGCTTCCACCCATTTTGTAAAGTAGTCGATGGTAATCACAAAAAAAACTTTATCTGCCTCTTTCCTTGATAGAGAGCCTCGATAATGTCAATTCCCCACTAGGCGAATGACCACGGTCCAACTATCAGGACCAGCTCTTCGATGGGCTTTCTTGTGATATTGGCGAACCTTTGACACTTGTCACACCTTTGGATGAACATGCTTACATCCTTCTGCATAAAGGGCCAATAATACCTAGCCCTAATTACGTTGCTAGCCAACGTCAAGCCTCCTGAGTGATTTCCACACACTCCCTCGTATATCTCTCAAAGTATATAGTTGGCCTTTTGCTCAGATAAACACCTGAACAGAGAGAGGGTGAAGCTCCTTTTATAGAAAGTGTCATCGAGGAGGAGATACCGACTCGCCCTTACCTTTACTCTCCTTGCTTTGTCCTTGTTTTTGGGCAGCTCTCTGTCCTTCAAGTATTTTGTGATTTGGTTAGCCCACTTGGGCTTCAGACTATCCACATTAACCTCTTTGCCTTCTTTTACCTCAGTGCTTGGCTTAGACAGGTACTCCACGAAGATCCCAAGGTTGTGGATTTTCATGGTTGACAATGTGAGTCTAGCTAACTTATCGGCTTTCTCGTTCTAATCCCGCGAAACTTGCTACATGGTGAAATGCTCGAACCGAGATTTTTCCCCTGCTACTAGTGTTTGATATTACTTCATCCGTTCATCCCTCACCTCATATTCTCCTCGTACTTGCCCTACCACAAGCTAAGAATCACTACTAACTCTCACCCATTTGGCTCCAAGGGCACGAGCAAGCTACAATCCCATGAGTAAAGCTTCATACTCTGCCTCATTATTGATTGACTAGAACTCAAACCTGACGACATATTCAAGTTCGGTTCCTTCCGATGTGACTAAGACAACTCCACCTCCAACAGACTTGCTGGTAGAGGAGCCATCAACATAGAGCGTCCATGTCGTTTGGTCTATCTCTGCCTTACTGGTTTCTCTTCTTATGCCGTGGCCTCATCTTCTGGCTTGTGGGTGTACTCGACAATGAAGTCTACAACCACTTGTCCTTTGATAGCTCTCTGGGGATGATATTCGATCTTGAATTTTCTTAACTTCACTCACCACTTGACTAGTCTTCTAAAGGTCTCGGGCTTATGCAGTATGACCTTAAGCGGCTAATTGGTGAGCACTCGGATGGTGTGTGCCTGGAAGTAGGGCCTTAGTCGTGTGGCAGTGACCACCAGGGTAAACGTTATTTTCTCAGCCTTTAAGTATCTTTCCTCGGCTCCCCTGAAAGCCCGATTGCTGTAGTATACTAGCATTTGCACCCCGTCTTCTTCCCTGACCAGCACTGAGCTGACTGCCGTCCCTAACACCGACAGGTAGACGGAGAGTACCTTGTCCTGCTTTGGTTGGTTGATTAGTGGCAAGCGACCAAGGTGGACTTTAAGCTCTCGGAAGGCTTTGTCGCATTCTTCGTCCTAACTAAATGCCTTCTTCAGTAGACGAAAGAAGGAAAACATTTGTTAGTAGCCTAGGATATGAATATGCTTAACGTCGTGATCCTTCCTACCAATATTGTACTTTTTTAGTGTTCTTCGATGGTTGCAACTCGATTATGGCTTTAACCTTCTCAGGATTTGCCTCTATTTTTCGCTAGGAGACCATGAACCCGAAGAACTTTCCAGTAGACACCCTGAATGCACATTTTCTTGGGTTGAGCTTCATTTTGTATCTCCTCAGTATTTGGAATATCTCACCCGGGTCAGACATATGCTATTTAGCCAAGGAGGCTCTTCACCAACATGTCATCCACGTACACTTTGACGTTTCTCCTTATTTGGTTTTTGAACATCTCGTTGATGAGCCTCTGGTAGATTACCCTCGCATTCTTCAAACCGAAGGGCATAACCCTGTAGTAGTAAATCCCCCGATCAGTGAAGAAGGTTGTTCTTTCCTGGTCAGACTTATACATCATTATCTTATTGTACCCCGAGAAAACATCTATAAAGTTAAAGGTCTAGTGGTCTATCTTTGAATCTACCAGAATGTCGATCCTTAGGATAGAAAAACTATCCTTTGGGAACGCCTTATTAAGGTTGGTAAAGTTGACACACATCCTCTACTTTCCATTGGGTTTTCGCACCATTACCACATTCACCAACCACTCGGGGTAGTGGACTTCTCTTGTGAATCGAGCCTTGAGTAGCCTTTTCACTTCCTCTACAATGGTCTGGTTCCTCTCCGGAGTAACATTTCTTTTCTTCTGCTTTATAGGTTTTGCAATTAGGCTCACGTTGAGCTGATGCACTGCTAATTTGGGGTCTATCCCTAGCATGTCTTCATGTGTCTAGGCGAACACATCCCAATTGTTGAAAATGAAACTCTGCAGTCATCTCTTGAAGTCCTTCGACAGATCTGACCCTACTTAGGTTACTTGTTCGGGATAGTTTGTGTCAAGGATGACGTCTTCAAGTTTCGGCTCTGCTACTATCTAAGTTTTTTATCCCAAACCTCCAAACTGTCGATTGACATGGTCTCCTTTGAGTGAGGCCATGTAATATTCCTGGGCCGCCATCTAGTCCCCTCTGATCTCCCTGACCCCTTATTCAGTCGGGAAGTGCATAAGAAAATGGTAGGTCAAGGTGACCATTTTCATATGGTTCAGTGTTGGCCTTTCGAGAATGGCATTGTAGGCCGATGGGTAATCAACCACTAAGAAATCAGTCACCCTAGTGATCTGTCGGTCACCCATCTCGATAGTTACTGGTAAGCCAATAGTCTTGAGGGGGACTAACCTGTTGCACGTTAAGTCAACCAAAGACAATTAGATTGGCTTGAGTTTGTCTCTCCCAATGCTCATCTAGTTGAAGGCTGTGAGATAAAGAATATCCACCGAGCTCCCATTATCAATGAGGATGCATTGGGTTTTGTAGTTTGAAATGACTAGTGTCACCACAAGTACATCGTCGTGTGGTTGACTCACTCATCAGGCATCTTCTTTTGAGAAGGTGCTGAGGGGATGCTCTGTCTTGTGCTGTTTAGTCGGCCTTTCTGTAACAATCATTTGTCGATCTCTTTTTGCACGTATCTACCTCACATGTGATTTCGTTGCCGAACTGGACTGTCCTCCCCCGACAAGTCCTCCAACGATCACCCTAATTTTGCCAATTGGTCCTTCGGGTCTTCTTTCCTCCTGAGTGGGGGGATCTCAACAGGTGTCTTCCCATCTAGCCGGGGGCCTTCCCGTCATGAACTTTTGTAGTGGTCCTCATTGAATAAGAGCTTTTATCTGTTCCTTTAAGTCAAAGCAATCATTGGTGTCCTGGTCGTGGTCCCGATGAAAGCAGTAGTACTAGTCATGATTTCTCCTTTCAGGTGGGGCTCGGATCCTCTCGGGCCATTTAATGTTTGGGTCATCCTTGAGGTGCATGAACACCTATTCTATTGGTGTGTTAAGGGGTGTAATTTTGAAACCTACTCGGCAGTAGGTTAACTCAGGGTCTGGCACCACTGTTGTCGTTGTCCCCCTTGGCCCGAGAGCTCTTTTCTTCCTGAGTGCTCTACTGCTCCCTTTTTCTTTTGTCAAATTGGGAGTTAGCTCCAATTTTTCGCTCCCACCTAGCGCTGAGAATATCTTCAGCATTCATATGCTATTGTGCCTTCAGCACAGGGTCATCCATGCACGATGAGGGGTTTTTTAATAGTAAGAAGAAGAACTTAGAGGATAACAACCCCGTTATGAGTGCGACCACGATTACTTTTTCCTCAGTGTTGTCAACCTGTAACATCGCCTTGTTGAATCGAGACACATAATCTCGGAGGGACTCACCTTTGTTTTGTTTGATGTTAAGCAAGTAGGTGGCGGGCTTCTGGTGTCTCTGACCGCTTATGAAGTATCCAATGAACTGTTGGTTGAACTCTGTGAAGTTCGATATACTCCCCAATTTCAGTCAGTTGAACCATACTCGGATGAACCCTTTGATGGTGGTAGGAAAAGCTCGACACATAATTTCATTGGTTGCCCCCTAAAGATTCATATGTGTTTTGTAGGCTTCTAGATGGTTGAGGGGGTCCCGAGTACTATCGAACATTTCCATTTGGGGTGGCTTAAACTTGCTGGGTAATGGTGGGGCTATTACCTCTGGAGTGAATGGATGATCCATCCTTTGGATAAGCTCATCAATGGTGGTGGGAGCTTTCCCCTTGATGACCTCCTTCATGGTTGTCATTTCTTATCTTACGTCCTTCATCTCCTCTTCCCAAAGGTTCGGGGTATAAACCCTCTCCCTATGCTGAAAAATATAGCTTGTCTCTCTGAACCGAGGTGCCGTGGCACTCCCTTCTTCGTCTTCTCATCCCTGGCCATCATCATGGCTCCCATTGGGTGGGACCGGGGGGCGTTGTCCAGTTTCCTGGTTGTCAGGCTCATGGTTCAAAATCTTGCGCTAGACGTATCGATATCACAGGTATACGACATGAAAGGGTAATGTTCAGCGAAAAAATAGGCTCTATACAAGATCTCGCAAGACATCTCACTTCTCACGCAGCCATCTTGCGAAATCATAGTCATTTTGGCATTTTTCCCTTAAAATATAAGGCATCTCGCGAGACAGGGTGTCTCGCATCTTGCAATGGAGGAATACCCTGTATTGTAGCTCCTTAAAACCTTCAAAAGTTCTTTTTTTTTTTTGCAATTTCTTGCTAGATTTAGCTTCTATAGCCTAAATATAGGACTCCACTTGAGTCCATTTCGTTTGAGAATGGAGATTTGAGCCAAATCAAAGGATTAAACCCGAAACCCCAAATCTCAACAAAAACTTTAGTAAAATCTCTATTTTTTCTCTAATCCTTGTAAATTTTTTATATGTTATACATT
>JAOXJP010014387.1:0-17631 GCA_025762735.1 Platanus orientalis | reverse complement strand
AGTGAGGCGAAGTGAGACAATACAAGTTGAAGGTGCTAGAAGGACTAGAGGAAGGCCAAAATTGACCTGGGTGGAGGAAGTAAAGAGGGACATGGCAGCTTGTAATTTAACAGCAGATAAGGCCCTAAACAGAGCGGAATGGCAGACAGGATTCGTGTAGCTGACCCCAAATAGTTGGGATAAGGCTGTTTGATGTTGTTATTGTATATATTGAGGATTGAGGGGTGCGTCCGAGGGTGGAGGGAATTTCATTCCTAAGTATTCAGAGGAGCAAAGGCTTTGGTTAGAGTTGCCGTTTAAAAAGGATGTGAAGGGTGCTATTGGTATCTTGGAGGGGGACAAGGCCCCAGGTCCGGATGGTTTTCTCATCTCTTTTCACAAAGAGTGTTGGGAGACGCTTAAAGCAGATCTAATGGAGGAAGTCAGGGATTTTTTTGAGTTTTTTGGATAGAGGAAGCAATGCCACCTTTATTTCGCTGATCCCTAAAAAGGAGGGGGCGGATTGTCTCTCGCATTTCAGACCTATTAGTCTTGTTGGGAGCACTTATAAGATTATCTCATAATGCCTTGCATTGTGGCTTAAGCTAATCCTTCCTTCTATCATTTCAAAAAAGCAAGGGGCTTTTTTGTCTGGCAGATCCATTACTGATGGTTTCCTTTGTACCAGTGAATGTATCGATGATAGGATCCGGAGTGGGGTTCCTGGGGTGATTTGTAAGTTGGATATAGAGAAGGCGTATGACCATGTTAACTGGGACTTCATCTATTACATCTTGGGGAGATATGGGTTTGGGTGTCATTGGAGGGATTGGATGTGGAAATGTTTTAGTTCTGTGTCCTTTTCAATAGTGGTTAATAGTACTCCCACTCGTAATTTCGAAGCCTCCAGGGGCTTGAAGCAAGGTGACCCGTTATCCCCTCTCCTTTTTCTCTTGGTGGCAGAAACGTTGGGGGCTATGATATCTACGGCGTCGGAAGGGGCCTCATTGATGGCTTTAAAGTGGGAAGGGAAGAGGTGATTGTATCCCATTTACAGTAGCCGGATGACACGCTCATTCTCTGTAGCAACTTTCAATCGCAGATGCATTTTCTGAGATGTGTTGCGTTGTTTTGAGGCGGTTTCAAGGTTGAGGATGAATTTCTCCAAAAGTCAGCTTATTGGGATTGGGGCTATGCTTAACCTAGACTTGTTGGCCGCTGATCTTGGATGCCAAGTGGGTTCTCTTCCTATTTGTTATTTGGGTCTTCCTCTGGGGGCTTGTTATAAGAATAGGGATGTTGGGATCCCGTTGTGGATAGGATGTGTAAGAAACTTGTAAGATGGAAAGCCCAATATCTTTCTCATAGTGGCAGGGTCACTTTGATTAAGGTTGCTTTAGCCAGCATCCCAGTGTATTTCTTGTCCCTCTTTGTTATCCCATCTTATGTGGCTCTTCGAATCGAGAAGCTACAAAGGGACTTATTGTGGAGGAGGTGATGATGAGGGGCTTCATTTGGTGGCTTAGGACCGAGTGTGTACTACAAAATCTAAAGGGGGACTAGGTCTACGTTGAGTGGAAGTGATGAATAAGGCCCTTCTTTGCAAATGGTTATGGAGGTTTGGGAGGGAAGCGAATAACATATGGAGGAAGGTGATTGTCTCTCATTATGGCTTACTTCCTAATGGGGATCCATGCCTCATCCAAGGCTCTCATGGTATTAGTCCTTAGAAGGGCATCATGAGGTTGTTTGGGGAATTCGAGGGAGAATTGAGGGTGGTGATATGAAATGGCTCTAAGACCAAATTTTGGAAGGATAAATGGTGTGGTGAGCAGCTGCTTCAGAGAGTGTACCCCCCAAGTTTTTCTTTGGCAGCTGATTCTGATGCTTTAGTTCAGGACTCTTTGGACTCCAGTTCCAACCCTTCGTCCTGGCATCCTATCCTTAGGAGGCAAGCATTTGATAGGGAATTGCAGGACATTGTGGTTCTTCTTGGCAGGCTCGGATTGGTTGAGTTGAAAATTAAGGAGGATGATAGAAAAGTGTGGGCAGCATCTCCTGATGTCTCTTCAGTGTGTGATCCTGAGCTCCTCTTTGGTAGATACGTGGATAATCATAGCCTATGGAAAGTCATTTGGTATTCCCCGGTTCCCCCAAAGGTTCAATTCATCATGTGGACTACCTCTATGGAGAGGATCCAGATGATCGATTTGCTAAGAAGGAAAGGACTTATTTTGACAAATTATTGCTGTCAATGCAAGGCGGATGGGGAGTTTGCTTCGCACACTTTATTACATTGCCCTTTTGCCTGGGAGGTGTGGTTTGGGATCCTCAGGGATTTGGGGGTGAGTTGGATTATTCCGCCTGATTTGCACTCCCTTCTACTTTCTTAGAAAGGCAAGGCTTTTTCAACGAGAGGAAAACGGATTTGGAACTTGATCCCTGCTATTGTGTGTTGATTTATCTGGCTAGAAAGGAATAGAAGGATTTTCGATGGGTATGCAGAGCCTTCTTTTAGAGTATATCAAAGGGCTAAAGACCTTATTAGATGTGGGCCACTCAATGCAAAGATTGTGATTTGCTAAAGCCAGTTGTTCTCAAGAGGGATTGGGAGGGGATAATTGGGTGCCATCATTTGTGATTTGTAGCTCTCCGGGTTGAGTTTTCCCTTGTGTAGGGTTGGGTGTCTTTGGTTGTAAGTTTTTGTCATTCTTTGGGACGCCTTGTTCCCCTTTTTTAATAAAAGTTTTTTCATTCATCAAAAAAATACTTAGGTGCACGAGGAGATTATAAAATTTTTACAGTTTCATTACATAAACATAAAAAATCACAGGGAAGATCCTTACTTGCAAGTGACAGAACTGACCTAACATGTAAGACCTAAGTGCCCAATATAACTAAGCAAGTAAACTTCTATATTTGACCAAAATGTTTGAGATACTAAATAAAGTAGAAAGAATAATCAGGATACACTCACCCGCTCAGCAAAATGGACAGCACTTTCCTTGTGGTTCTCAAGTGGGGCAACAATGGGAAGGTACTCAACCTGTCAAATCCAAAATAAGTACTCAATTAATAACTCCATACTTAATGTCACAATACCATGCGCTGATGAAATTGTGCAATGAAGTAACCAAGCTTGAAACATGAATAGCAAAGGACAATAAGTTTCACGCATCTTCGTGACATGAAACCTGAATGCAATAATGCATGTACATTTTCTTATTGACAAAATATTAACACCAACTTCTATCATAACAAATGGAATCTTAACCACTATATACAAGACTTCTCTACAGCTAAAAAGAAGTCTAACTAAGCAAGCAAATTGATATAAAAATGACCAAAGTCAGAAGGGGAAAAAAAATGAAGTTCAAGAAATCATAATCCTGGCAGCCATGAATACAGACTAGAAATAAAGTCTAGATACAGATGATGATGACGCTTAGTTTTTGTCCTAGGCAACCAATTCTCCGTGAGCGCAACAATGGAGGGTAAGCCATGTCCAATCTTAATCAACAACAGAAGCCAATAACCTGACAGTTCCAATGCTGAAATATTAGTTGCTACCCATTGTAGACACCAAAAATTTGGTGCTTACATCCAAATGCAGATTAGATCACAATTCATCTGAACGAGGGTACTTTGACCCATCAACGGTTAAAATCCCATGTCAAAATCCAAAAAAGATTGATGGCCCACACTGGGCCACCTTCCAAAAATAGGAGAAGGGGTATTCCGAGATATATATATATATATATATATATATATATATATGGCTCCTAAGTGAGACTGTATCAACATGTTTTTTTTTAACGAGAAGTTGTGAAGATTTCATTGAATATATCAAACCTGTTACACATTCCAAAAGGAGACACAAGGTCCTCAAATTAGTAACTTTTTAATTAAGATTCTCTCCCAAGAACTTGGGTTAATAGATAGCAAGCCAAAAGTTATTAAATTGGTAATAAAAGAAAGAAAAAAATAATAAACAGGGTGTGAAATCTTTAACCATCACTTATTAAGGTGATGTAGTAGGACAGACTGGGGATTTAAGGAATCTAGATCTGAACTACAAATGATGAATGTGGGTTGCTCTATGGGTATGGATTATGAAGGAATTTCTCATCAAAACAAAAGGATTATGAAGGAATTGAGCTATGTAGGTCCAAGATTTTATGGTTGTAGGTAATGGTAGTTGTAAGGGTCTACAGGATAATTAAAGAAAAGTTTGAAATGATTATAATAACAGATTTGTATTGCTGTAAAAATCAGAAAAAATAAATAAATAAAAGAACAGCATTCAAATTAAGAGAAGAAAAGAGGAGAGAATGAGTATGCTGTGAATAGTAAGTTATGAACAGTAACTCGTGGAGAAGAACACGGCTGCAGTGTTCGATCAAAATAAACTTCCAGTTATTAAATAAATCATAAAATCCTGTACTACACCACTCCATCTCCCCCATATTTATAGAAAAAAAAATTTTGATCGGTAAGGAAATATATTAAACTAAAAAAAAAAAAAAAAGAAAGAAAGGGAAAAGCCCACTATACAAGCTGAACGCCTGAACCACACTCCTCATGATAATTAGGAGATGATGGCAGACCCATCAAACATCCACATCTCATAGTCACATGAAGCAAAAATTGGAATGTGAGACAGCCACCGATACATGAGAGTTATTGCATTGTCCTTCACTTGATGGATGGACTCCTTATCCTAAAAAATACGAGCATTCCACTCTCTCCAAATTGTCCAGCAAACCACGTGGAGGGAACTTTTCCAAATGATACTTCCTCTTTGGAACAAACCACCCCTTTTCCCTTGGTACCACGCCTCAAGAAATTGGGGAAATGAACCCTAGCATACCCATATTACTCTAAATCTCTTCAAGAATTCATTCCATACTTCGTGAGCCAAAGAGCAATGAAGGAAAAGATGATCCACCAACTCTTCGTGCTGGCCGTAAAGGCAACACCTATTAGTTAGTTGAATGCCTTTTTTTGGAGAGTATCCAAGGTTAAACGCTTTCTCATAATGAAGCAGCCAAAGCAGAAAACTAGCTTTTGACGGCATAACGGAGTTCCATATGTCTAAAGCTGGAGCCTCCAGACTTGATGGTTTGTGAAGAATATCGTACATGAATCTCATAGTAAGGTATCAGAGGAGCCAGACTGCCAAATTCGGACATCCAAATTATCATCTTCACCTACTCTCACCTAGTCCAAGCAAATAGAAAAACTCGATAAAGATAGCAACTCCCAATCATTAACCCGCCTTCTAAGATGGAGATTCCAAGCTACCATACCATTCTCTCTTACCATATGGTCAGCCACCAAACCGTTCTTTAATGCTGCCAAAGAATATATATCCGGGAAGGCAATCGCACGTGGTGAAGGGCCACACCATGTATCATGCCAGAATAAGACAGAATCTCCTTTCCCCAATTTAAACATACACCACTGGGAGAATTCCTCACTTTCTTTGAAGATGTTTTTCCATAATCCAATGCCATGCGAACCTCTTGTGTGATTAGTTGTCCAACCCCACCCATGATCCTTATATTTATCCATTATCACTTTTCTCCACAACGCATTTGGCTCCTCTCCATACCTCCATAACCACTTGGCTAGAAGGGCACGGTTCCTCTCCTTGAGGGCTCGAATCCCAAGCCCTCCTTGTTAGAACGAATGGCAAATATGATTCATGTTGACCAAATGAAATTTCTTAGCTCCCTCCTCCGAGTGCCAAAAGAAGTCGGCTCGAATCTTCTCTATCTTACTCAACACCTCCCCCGGAGCTCGAAATAGGGACATGAAGTACATGGGGAGATTTGACAGAGCACTTTTAATCATTGTAATGCGTCCACCCTTGGATAAATATTTGCCCTTCCATGTTGCCAACCTTTGTTCAACCCGAGTCACCACTAGATCCCACAATTGCTTTGAGTTGGCCTTTGCACCAAGGGGAAGATCAAGATTCGTCCCAGGAAATTCAGCTACAGAACAACCAAGGATATTCGCCAGGTTGGTCAAATTTGGAATAACCCCTATAGGAATCATTTTACTTTTTGGGAGGTTGACGTTTAGCCCAAACACCGCTTCAAACATTAGTAATAGAGCTCTAAGGTTACCAACCTCTTCTTCCGAATTAAGAAGAAAAATCAAAGAATCATCTACAAATTGAAGAACTATTGAGGGCCCATCTTGCTCAAACTTGCACCCGTTAAGGCAACCTACCTCTTCAGCCCGAGAAATCAGCTTGCTAAACAGCTCCATTTCAATGTTGAACAGAAAGGGGGAGAGCGGGTCTCCTTGTCTAGTCCCCCTTTTTCCTTTCAAGATTCCACGAGAGGTACCGTTCAAGAGAATTGAGAAGGATGTCGAAGAAATGCGCACTTTTATCCAGAAGCACCATTTTTTCGCAAAGCCCATTTTCCACAGTGCCCAATCAAGAAACTCCCAGTTAACACGGTCATATGCTTTTTCCATGTCCAGTTGGCAAACCACCCCTGACACTTTTATCTTCCTCCAGTAATCAATACACTCATTAGCTATTAGGGCACAGTCTAGCATTTGCCTACCTCAAACAAATGCATTTTGGGTCGAAGATATTATAGTTCCCATCACTTGTTCCATACAGCGAGCCAATGTCTTGCTAAGAATTTTGTAGAAGCTATTAAGAAGGCAAATTGGGCGAAAGTCTTTAGGCTCCAGTATTCTTTTTTTTTTCGGTATAAGGGAGATGAAAGAGATATTCAGACTTCGGCATAGTGAACCCCTCTCATAGAACTCTCCAATGGCACACATGACATCCTCCTCGACAAGATCCCCAAAGGCTTTTTCTTCTTCAAGGCTCTTCAAAGCTTCCACAATCACCTGGTTTATAAAAAGCCTCTCCAGCCAATTGGCTTGCTCTAACTCCAATCTGTTGAGCTGGAGTCCATCTATTCTTGCTCATTGCTTTAGGGGATCTGAAAAAAGTTGTTGAAAGTATTTGGTAAAGAGCTTCTGACATTTCTGTTTGGCTGGACAAAATCATTCCATTTACACTTAAGGAGGATATGGTACTTTTATTCTTCCGGAATAAGGCAACCCGGAGAAAGAATTTTGTGTTGGCAACTCCAAATTTGAGCCAATTCAATTTTGATTTTTGTCTTCAACAGGATTCCTCCAATTTCAGCCAATTTTTGTAATCCTTTCAGATCTTTTCTCTCTCAGCTTTTTTAGCCCGATCAATTGGGCCTCTTTGGGCCAGGCCATCAATAATCTCTAGCTTTCTGAGACACTCCTTTTTATGCTCTACTCTCCCAAAATCATCTTTGTTCCATATTTTAATAGCCTCCTTTAGAAGTTTAAGTTTCCATCCAAACTTGTAACCAGCATTGCCTTCTACTTGGAATTCTTTCCACCATTTCCTGACTAAATCATTGAAACCTAGAACCTGGGGCCACATCACTTCAAACCAAAATAGGGAGGGTCCACCAAGACTGTCCTCAATAGACAGAAGGATGACAGAAGGATGGGGTCATGATCTGAATCAGTATTCGGCAAAGCTAATTGGGTTGGAATGCCCCAATGATCGATCCATGGGACTGAAACAAGAAAACAATCCAGCCGGTTCATGCACGTGACTTCCTAGTTATTGGACCAAGTAAATTGGGCCCCTTTCATCTGTAGATCAATAAGACTATGGCAAGAAATAAAATTAGAAAAGCTTGCATTTGAGAAGTTAGGCGATGCGTACCAGATTTTTCCGCAAGGAACCTGATGATATTAAAATCTCCACTCAGGCAGCAAGGTATTTTCCACAACTGTATCACTGTCGATAACTCATCCCACATGGCTGCTCTAGCAGTGGACTCTAGCGGACCATATATGCCAATGAACATCCACTCAAACGAATCTTCCCTCCATTTACATTTCAAAGCAACAGAAAAATTACCTTAATTTTTTCCACTTCCAACACTTGATCATTCCATCACATCAGGATCCCTCCTACTTGGTTAACAGCTGGTTTATGATAAAATTTCCATTTTTTTCTCCCCATGATATCTACTGCATCCTTTTGACTAAACTTCGCCATCTTAGTTTCCTGTAGAGAAATTAGATCTACCTTCCATCTATGGCACATGTCTTTCACACACATGCGCCTCTCCGAGCTCCCCAACCCCCTAACATTCCATGAAATTAGTTTTATCTTCATGTATAACCAGTTGCTTCGAATCCCCTTCTGCCATGCCCCTTAGTTTCCTTCCCCTGCTTTGTAAAGATCTTTTGTTTCTAGCACCTGTTGATCCCTCGTAATTAATCTGGGTAGATAGCCTACTCAGTTCCCTCGATTTTCTGTCTACATCATACTACCTCGTATGTATCATCGATTTTCTCCTCTGCATTTCCCTTCGACATTCAATCTCTCGGAACAACTTGACAATTTTATATTCAATGCCTTCAAAATTTACCTTCATCCGTTTACTGAGTTCCATCACTTTCCTCACCACCCAATCTGATGCCGGCTCAGGGGGTAGGCTTTGAAGTGGTGACACCTCATCTGCACTCGTCACCTGTATAAATCCTTCGGCATCTAGCCAAACAATAGCTGCGATGTCATCTACCCCACTCGATGCCTCGACTTTGGTTTCTTCCTCAACCTGGTCTCCCCACCGCCTGGCATCCTTTTCCTGCACTCCATCATTTAACACCACTTTCAGAATCTCCATGTCTTGGAAGTGATCTTTATCACTTAGACATTTTCCTTCCGTTGAAGTTAGCCACGAATTGACATTCGACCACTCTGAATCCTGCTGCCATTCAAGTCCCTGCTCTAGAGATGAGTATCGATTATCAGATGACCATGCAGAGCAGGCCCCAATATCATAATTACCATAATCCCCTTCCAACTGAGATCCCATCGTTTCCACCTTTGTCACCACTGCTTTACCTTTCCCCAACTCCTGCAGCATTTCTTTTGGATTCCTCTCCTCTTCTGCGTGCCTCTCTCTGATGACGATGTCGCAAGGTCTTGGGAGGGGTGTCGCCGGTGCCTTTACTGTCCTGAGAGTTTGCTTCTCTACAGGATTCTCCCCGATCACTTTCGTAGGAGATTTATTCCCCCCTTTCGAATGGTGTCATTCAGCAGCTTTGTGATTTGCCTTAATATTAGTGGGCAATCGGGTTTTGGATCTCGGCATGGTTCGATTGCTCCGTATTCGCTCCAGCTGATTATAATTATATGCCCTCCTTTCCTCTTTGTTACCGGGAAAATCCCTACTCCATTTCACCTGCTCTTTATCCTAGATTTCCCTTTTTTTCCCTCTCACTCTCTTAGATATAACGTCCCTGGATATTTGTGGTCCCGGTTCCATGGATCTCTCTGGTTGAACCACTTGTCCTTTTGGTTTGTCCCATAGTCCTTAAGATCACATTTTGAACACCCTTTTTGTCTCCTTTCAACCACCACCCAATCTCCGTACATCCCCTCCCCCCATTTGACAGCATCCTCTCTGGTCACAAGCATATCAACGAAAGGGCATCAAGGATCCCAATTCAAATTTAAATCATAATTGTTTCCCACTTGAATCCGCCGTTCAGTCCTTCTTCCCGGATCTTCCCTCCACCGGTGATTGCTTCCATACTTATCCACTATCTTTCTCCAACCGCCTCAACCTGTTTCCACCCTCCCTTCATCAGTATAACTGTAATTTCCTATCTCCATGTTCACAATGGATGTCAGTCTCTCACACCAAATCGCGATTCTAAAGGAAATATAACCATCACAGATGATTACTTCTTCTGGGATTTAAGCCTACTCCTTGACACGCAGCTGACACCATTCAATGGAGCCTTCATCCATGGGATCCCCTCCCAGCCCTAGGAAGCCTTCGATTAGGAATTTATATGGTCACCACTCCCGCCTCCCCGATTTAAGCACTCTCTTTGCTTCTCTAGCGGAAGGGAAGATAAGAAGGAATAGATAATTGGGCATCTTTTTTGTTTGGAATTCACCAGTCACCTTCCACACTTACTTTCCCATACTAGACAATGCCTGTGCAGATGGGATTGCGCCTTGGGGGCAGGACACCAAGCATGATTGCATTTGGGTTTTTCTACTCTGCTTCATGATAGTTTGCTTGTATAACAGGGACCGACCCTTCAAAATGAAATCCAGCCCGTTTTTCCTACAGCCACTCCTAGTTACTCATGGCATGCACATACGTCCTTCCGGATCTCTTTTCTTGATGCACCTCCCTTTCCGAACTCGGGTATACGTCCCTTCTCCTCCTCAAACCCCTTTTTTGGTGACTCACATGTCGATTAGGCGCACCAACTTCTTTCTCAGAGATGAGTTGTTTCTTACGTCGACGGAACCATGGGGAAGGAATCTTTTGTCGTTAATAAGTCATTCCTGCAAAAACTTCTTCCACCGGCCTGAGAAAACTTGCTAAATCTTGCAACTAGAGATAAATTTAAAGACTCCATTTGAGTCCATTTGCATCAAAAACAAAGATTTGGACTTAAATCTAAAGATCAAAGCATAAAGCCCGATTTCGACAAAAACTTCGGTAAGTCTCAAACTACATTTCTTTTGAGTATAGATTTTTATATGTTTGTAATCTATGTCTAATCTACATTTTCATGGTTTTGGAAAAAAAAATTGGATAAATAAATTATTTTTTTATTCCAAATTAAAAAAGAAAAAATCAAACCAAATGAACATGGGTTGGTCTAATATTTTTATATATGCTATAACTAGACATGATCTACATTCTAATAAATTTTGGTATAATTTGGTCAAATAAATTTTTTATTTATTTCTTAAATAAGTAAAAAAATAAAAAAAAATAAAAAATCAAACCTAATGAAAACGGATTGGTCTAATTTGTTTATATATGGTATAACTAGACATTATCTACATTCTTCTATATTTTGGTATATTTTGGCTAAATAAAATATTTATTTTTTAAAAATAATTAAAAAATAAAAAAATTAGACCAAATGAACATGGATTGGTTTGATTTTTTTATACATGGTATAATTACACATGCTCTACATTTTGTTATATTTCAGTATATTTCAGCAAAAAATAATAATTTTTTATTTTTAAACAAATAAAAAATTAAAAAATACTGGAAAATGTTTAAAAATACAATAAACATGTTTGAACATATTGAAAAAACTTAGATTATGCTACTCAGTGTAGAACCTCATTTTGATTCACAAGTTTGTATATATGCCTCGGAAAAAGAGCCAAACAAACCAAAATGAGGACGATGATGATATTCGTGATCTTGGTTGGCAACATGGGCGTCTTTTAGATGGGGATTGACATAAATCAATATGTAATTATTATGAGACAGTATTGAAGAGTGGTGGTGTCTCAAGGCTTAAACAATATCTAGCATCAAGTTAAGAAAATGTACAAGTCTATCCTAGTTGCCTAAGGGAAGTGAGAGTAGCTATGACAAAACTCTTGAAGGGATAGAGTCATGATGCTATGGAGAGGAGGGCGAGGGACGCATAGTTTAGGGAGACAGTGTTGGAGAGGTCAAGAGGATGTGTGGATGTAAATTCTGATTTAAATGAGGAGAAGATAAATAATTCATATGATTGTAAGACTAAACAGCAGAAGATACAGTATAGACTTGCTATGAATGCCAGTTTGGCATCCAAGTATGAGGCAGAACAGCCACGTCGTATCAACTCATTTAGACCAAATTTTGGCTCTTCTATGCATGAGGTGGGAGGTAGTGGTAGTGGTAGACGTGGTAGCTAGAGGGGTGGAATCTCTAGACGTGGTGGAAGAGGCGGGAGGAATTCTAGACCTTCTGGTATTCTCTGCACTCACAATTTGAGAGATGAGCAGATTTTCATGGAGACTGATATGTTTCAATCACGCGATACAAAACAGAAAGACTTAAGCAATTTTAGGGGCCATACTTGCAAAATTTTACGAACAAGGTTACGAAAGCTATGAAGAGTGTCAAGGCACATACTTCGTATAAGGTGATGAAAAAGTATTTAAATCAGCAAAAGAAGTTCTTAGAAGAATTCATTGGGACATTAAAGAAGTAGTAGCCAGAGTATGAAGTGATTGTCATGTGTGATGGTTGGACTGGTCCTACAAGGAAATCTATCATCAACTTTATGGTAAATTACAATGGTTATACAATTTTCCGGAAATCTATTGATACATCCAATGTTATCAAGGATTCAAACTACTACTTGAGGTTGTTAATGAGGTAGGGAAAAATAATGTGGTGCAAATTGTAACGGATAATATGAGCAACTATAAGAAAGCAGGAGAGCAATTAATGAAATCATCCAAATCAAACCTTTTATGGACCCCATGCGCAGCACATTGTATAGATCTCATGCTCAAAGATGGGGATAAAAATAAGATTGTGAAGAAGGTGGTGGAAGAGACTATGGCAATTATAACATTCATATACAATCATGGATATGTCCTCGCATTGATGAGAGATAAGTGTGGAGGAGATATAGTGCGTCCATGTGTGACGAGGTTTGCCACCAACTATACAGCCCTTCAGAGCATCATACATAAAAAAAAGTGTGAAGGCCACATTCTCTGGCAAATAATGGTATGAATACCATGAGAGTAGCAGTGCAGCAAGAAAGAGAAGAGCAGATTGTGTTTAGCACTTCTTTCTAAGATCAATGCAGAATAGTGATAAACATATTGGAGCTAGTGGTGAGGGTCCTTAGAATGGTGGATGGGGACAGAAATCCAACTATGGGCTACATCTATGAGTACTTACGCCTGGTGAGAGAGGCAATTAGAGCGGCTGCCCTTATGAGAACTTCCTTCATAAAGATTGTGGATGCAAGATGGATGAAGATGCTTCTCCACCCACTTCATCGAGCCGGTAAGTAAATTTAGATTGTTTAGTTTAGTTTTTGGTACTTTAGTGGTCATGACTCATGTCTTATGCAATGTCTTGTGTTTCTATAAACTTCAGCATACTACCTTAACCCGCACTACCAGTATTCATACTCGTTTGGACTTTGACCCGACCTACTTAGTACTGTAAAGGATGTGATTGCCAAGCTTAAACCTAATCTGATAGCACAATTAAAAGCTCTTGCATATGTGATTACAATTACAAATTAAACTTCATTCCCAAAATGATAATTTATTGACAAGGGACATGATAAATAATTGCAAATAAATCTTTTTAGGGACGTCATCGAATCTTTTGGTAGAGTTGTTGCCGAGGCCAGACGGATGAATACACTCCCAGGTAGACATGTCATTTTAATTAAGGTTTAAAATGTCGGTATCGGTGGAAATATCGGTCAGGCCAAAATAAGACATCGAAAATGTTGGAAATATCGAAAAGAAATATTATAAAAATTGTAAAAACTTAAGAAACATATTCTAATCTAACTACATATACACAAGGAAACAACTAGATTCAGTAAGAATGATAGCTTATTTTAGTACACTTGTATTTTAATATTCTTTAAAAATACACATACATACATAATGGTTGACAAAAATATTAAAATCTAACCGTATAAGCATATGGGAACAAGTACATTATCTTCCTTTTCTCCTTTCTTATCTTCAACTTCTTCCTCCTTTTACTTTCTTTGAAATTTATCGTTTTTCATATAATTTTTTATCATAACAACACAGTGTCAATATTAGGTAATAATACACTGTGAAAGGGAAATATTCGCTCAACACACCGACATCATATATCATGTTGACCAAAATATGAATTTTTATAATGTACTAATGTTTCGTGTTGATGTAGGAATATGTTGTATTGGTCCTGGTAGACATAGACGTATGTCGGAAGATATTTCGAGATATTTGATACCATGCTTCAATCTTTAGATAATGTCCTTGCAGGATGGCCAAGAGGGAGCTGACTGTCATTGGTTAGTCACCTAAAAGAAGGATTCCACAATGCATTTCCAGCTGCTAATGAATAATTCCTCCACCAAACCTCCTTTGTTAGCTGCCATGCAGAATAGGGGAGAAACTCAACCTTGAAGAGGCTGTATCCACACCAGATGTCATGCCAAGACTGGATTCCACTATCAGATCCAATCTGGAAGTAACAAAGCAAGCTAAGTCACTGAGGGTCTTCTTTACAAGGTTCAACTTCATAACATTGCGAGGTCGTAATCCCACCCCCACTACGAATAGTCAGATCACAAACCATGTCTCAGTCCAGGTGGTAGTTGAGTTCTTAAATGTGTTTTATGTAGGGATGGCAATGAACCTGAGCCTGGATTTGAGCTCATTTTCTAAGTGAGCTGAGCCGAGCTTCACTAAGCTCTGCTCGCTAAAAGCTCGGTTTGGTTAATTTTTTTTAATATGTGTGTGTGTGTGAAAATAGTAGTGTTCAAAAAAGAAAAATTGGGTTAATGGGCCATTTGGGTGTTGGGCCTTTTTTTCCTGGCTGGCAAGCCGAGCCGAGCCTACTTTTACAAGCCTCAGCCGAGCCTGAGCTCGGCAACTCAGGCTTGTCACGAGCCTGAGCTCTGCTCGCTAAAAGCTTGGTTTGGTTAATTTTTTTTAATATATATATACATACATACATATATATACATGTGTGTGTGTGTATGTGTGTGTGTGTGTGTGTGAAAATAGGAGTGTTCAAAAAAGTAAAATTAGGTTAATGGGCCATTTGGCTGTTGGGCCTTTTTTTCCCTGGCTGGTGAGCCAAGCTGAGCCTACTTTTACAAGCCCGAGCCGAGCCTGAGCTCGGCAACTCAGGCTTGTCACAAGCCTGAGCTTTGCCTTCTTGTGATGAGCCCGAGCTGAGCTGGGCAAAGCTCAGCTTGTTGCCACTCCTACTTTTATGTTGGTGATCCAATTCTTTCACCAAACTATTTCTCCTATTGACCCATTCCCCTACGCTGAAAATTGTGGATAGGGCGTGGATGTTACTCTTCAGCTGGGTGTCTCATCTTCCCTCTTTCAAAGGTTAAGTTTCATATGTGGGGTTTTGAGTGGGATTCACTGAAGTTCAGGTAGGGGTGCACATGGGGCGCACTGTACTTCTCGTACTTATGCCTCTTTTTGTTTATCAATAAAATATTTACTTCATCGATCAGAAATATATATTAGAAACTTTGCACACTACTAACAGCCTGAGTAAATGTATCTGCCAGAAAGCTATAAGTGAACCATCGAAGAAACAACAAATTAAAACCTACCCTCAGATCCAGCAAAAATACAAGAACAAACATCGCATGTTGCTAACAGCTTACCTACGGAAAGATTGATGCGTAATGCATAACGAAGCGCCCTCGTAGCTGTAAAAAAAGAAGTGAATGTTATTAAAGAACTATTGAAATTTGAAAGAAGAAAAAGAAACCAGACAAACCACAAATATACAGTAAATAACACCTAGTGTCTTAGTAATGAAGCAACAACTACAAATCAATGGCCAAGCATCTAAAGCATCATAGATCTGAATGTTTGTTAAAGCATTCTACCCAATGCAGCAATGAACCAAAGCACTGCAGAACTCTGTGAAGTAAGTAGCAATTAGTTCAAATGGTTTAAAGGCTATGCCAATTAACATTGATAAAGGGTAGTACCACGAACCTACTAGAGGAGTAAACAAATAAATAAAACTACATACAAACAAAACCGAAAGGAAAGTGCTCCTTTCGTTCGAGCAAGATAGAAAAAATAAAGAGAGAGAGAGAGAGAGAGAGAGAGAGCGCTTTCTCTTGTTTTGTCGGACCAACCAGCAAGGGAAAAAAGGGAAAGAAGAGGAGAAAAGGAAGGAAAAGAAAAAAGGGTTTTGAGCCCTAATTCAAGAAGAAGGACCTGCATTCCCTAGGACAGTAAGTGAATCCTCTGTTCTTCTCTCTATAGTGCAGAAAGAGGGTTTCCTTATAACATCCTTTTTTATTGGCCTTGAAGAAAGCCATTTATTGTATGTAAGGAAATCACTTTGAATATGAAAATTGCTCGTTAACCATAAATATCTTCATGACATGGGGTTGGCATGCCAAAGGTTTTTAAATTTATACTAATCGTGGGGGTAACAACAGCAAAGCTTCTTTCTATCATATATGTTGATATGGTAGAACTGGATGCATTATATCTAATTGGATTTGTTACCAATGCATTTTTACCAATAAGAAAGCATCAAAGCCGTTAGAGCTAATAGATGTTTTCCAGAAATTAGTAAATTGTTGATTGTGCTATGATAAGATATACATAGGATAGAAAAAAAATCTTAGTGAGAGGGTGAGAGGGACAATTTTATGGATTTCAAATTTTCACTTAGTTTGCTAATATGGTTATTAGATTGACTCAGACGGCTTGTACATATTTATGGATGTACATGTTATGTATGTATATAATGGGTGTATTGTGGATGTGGAACCTAAATAAACGGTTCAAATGGATGTAAATGAGCAATTTTACAAATACTGTTGAATGGGAAAACTGTCAAGAGGACAGTCAATGCATGTTTTAGGTTTTGGCTAGATGAATATATAGTAATGCTTATTACTATAAATAGTCAGAGGAAAAAATAGAAGTGCTTGTTACTGCTTTATCAGGTTATAAGTTATATGGTCAGGGAACATTTATTCCCCGAGGGCTGAATTTATGCCGTTAAGCTGCCAAATTTTCATTAAGATTTAGGCGTTATCCTTAATTTATCTGAGGATGAAACAAATATTCAATCCTCTCACACCCCGAGATCCGAGCCTGGTCTTTTGGGTTTTGAGGCATGACATAATGAGAAACAAATCAAAAGCAATTCTGTCATGGCAATCCATTGTGATTTCATTACCAGTGTCATCTCAAGTAAACCAGAAAGTAAATGATCCAATTTAAAAGTGTGAATTCCATTCATACGAAAACCTATGCCTGCTTAAATAATTAAGATACCAATTGAGTATACCATAGGCACAACTTCTTCTTTTTTTAAATTGCATACACCCAAAACGACCTCAAACAGGGGTGGTGCCAACTATACAAAAAGTTTATTTACTTTTATAGTTTTTTTTTTTCTTTTTTACTGATTTACTTTTATTGTTTTGGGGCCTATGATGAGGAGATTCAGTAAAACCAACACATGACAATGAGGGTTTGAGGGGGATTGGTAATTATGCGAGCTGGGGGTATTAACTTGTAATAAGGAGAAGTTAGAGTTGAAGCCAATTCATTCAAAATCAATAAAGAGCCCTACAAGACAGCTCTAGAGGAACCCTATGGTTCTTTAGTTGCTGGATTTTAGTTTCTATATTAGAAAAAGTATGATGGGTCTTAGTACCCTTCCAGTTTTGGCAAGTTTAGAGTTTATAGAAGTCTTCTAGAAGTCCTTTCTATTGTTAGAATGTTTGGTAGTTTTAGAAGTTTTTTTAGGGACTCAATTTCTAATTTCTAAAGGGTAGTCTATGTTCCTTATTATTGGAGTTTCTAAACTCCAAAAGAGTTGTAAACCACCCAAACGACCGAATATAGTTAATTGAATTGAATTGAGTGCTCAAGCTTGTCTTGTGTAAAGGTTGAGGCTGGGCCTTCCTACTACCCCACGACTGCTACTTATCATCTTCTACTCCTTTATATTCAATATTGCAAAGATTTTGACCTTATAAACCCCTACCTCTACACCTTCTCTACATAAGTCTTGCTTTGATGTAGTTTGT
>JAOXJP010014376.1:0-17633 GCA_025762735.1 Platanus orientalis | reverse complement strand
GAGCCCCTATTGTACCATTTTCAACCTGACCCTGTACCATTGCTTCTTTCTAAAGGACATGGTGTTATTATTGCGAACTTAACCAATAAGGAAAGACTGCAAAGCAGTCAGGATTTTATTCGCTGAACCCTAAGCTCCACTCAATCCACCAATGATCAAGTGGTCGGAAGCATCAGCACTGAAAGTGATTTTCACTTTTTGGGGGCATGTGTAAATCACTTCTGATGCTGATGTGACTGCCCTTTGACCTAGGAGTTTGCATACGCCAAGCGTAGAAAAGCCTTACCAATGAGGATAGGGCTTTTAAACCTTTGGGATCTTAATACTCCACAACGCTCTACAGCTCTTGGGATTAAAGTAGACCTTTCTATGTAGTAACAACTTGCCCTCTCTATAGAGAACAAGGCTGTCAATTGGACCCGGTTGGCCCGAAGCTTGACATATTTGGTCCGAAAAATAATTAAGCTAGACTAACTTAATTTTGGGTTGAATTGAGTTTGGGCCCAACTTTTAGGCCTAGAGTTTTATTCCGATCGAGTTTGGACAGGTTCAAGTTCAACCTAAAGTCCAACCTAACCTAGTCCAAACTATTTAGCAAATTATAATTTTATTTTGAACAGGCCTCAGTCTAGCTCAACCCAGCCTGATCAACAACCCTAATTAGGGGGGAATGATTGTCTGTGATGACATAGACCTCGGTAAACATGCAGTTGACTGACACATGATGTGTTTTTGAATTGGTCTCTTTTTGGATACCTAAATTTTCAACTTAACAATATTTGGTTGTTTTGAACCCTCCACACTCAACATGTCAACTAATAATTCACCATAAACACTAAAGAGACTTTTTCATCATAGAGAATGATTGTCTATTTTGAGACAGACCTCTAAAGGCGTGCCATTGATTGACACATGATGTGTTTTTTGAATTTGATGTCTTTTACTGACCACCTACTTTTTCAACTGAACACTTTTTTTGGACTCTTTCATTCCCAAAAATAACACATGCCTATGTAATTCACCATATACACTAGATAGGCATTTATATCAGAGAACATTTCCTTTGTTTCATCACATAACATTTGGGGGCTCTATAGGTCATCCCCTCTTTGACTCAGACTCAAGACATGGTGTGTTATGCTACCAATTGTTACAAAACGTAACCAGTTGCCAATACCCTAAACAAAGACACCAAGAAATGTCATATGGAATAAAATGGGTGGAGTTAGATGAAATTTCAATTTCCCACCCATTCTATATGACATCCCCTAGAGTCTTGAACTCCAAATCTTGGACAGCCTCGGATTTGGTGTGCACAAAAGATGTGCAAACATATGCCAACGATACCAGGGGTTGACACATCAGCACAAAAAATTGATTTACACTTTTTGGAGTGCGTTTGTCACTTTTTCGATGCTGATGTGTCTGCACTAGGAGTGATGGAACACATTAGGCTATTCACAGGATTTGGTGTATTCCCTTAACAAACATATAGTCCTCCCACATCACATCGAAAAGTGAAAATCACCTTTTTCCCAAAAATTGTAAATCACTTTTTCGATTTGATGTCTCCTCAGTAAATGTGAGGACTTTAGGTGTTCGTTAAGAGTATGCACCAAAGCTATTCTAAGGATTTGGTGCGACTCCTTCAAAAAACCCAAGGTCTGCCCTGGATTATGGGCAAACACATCAACGCCGAAAAGTGATAATCAACCCCAAAAAGTGTAAATCACTTTTCTAGCACTGATGTATCCGCCCCTGATGTAGGGCAGACCTTAAGCTTTTTAAAAAGGGCGGCACCAAATCCCATCTGGTTAGGCTAGGATCGTTTAGAGCTTGCTAGGGCATGAATTAAGGCCCCTACGATTTGGTAAACCCCTTAACAAACGACTAAGGCCTTCCCTGCATCAGGGGTGGACACATCAGTGCTGAAGCGTGAAAAGAACACCCCAAACAGTGGAAATCACTTTTTCGGTGCTGATGTGTCTGCCTCTGATGCAGGACGGACCTTAGTCTTTATCAAGGGGTAGCACCAAATCCGAGGCGGAATCGAAGGGTCTCTTACTGGATCTTGGATCTGATAAGCATATGTAACCGGATTTACTTGATCCGATCCATTTGATGATGTGGACTCCAAACCAGACAGTAGATCTCCATTCTCCACATTGGTGACCAACAGAACCAGGCGATATTTTTTGAGAATCGCCATGAAAGGCCTCCGCTGTTCGCTTCTTCTCATCTTCCTTGTTCTTCTATCCTTTGATTTTAGAGCCACGAGAGCTGAAGTAATCACGCTAACAGCAGATACCTTCACCGACAAGGTAAAATCAAAACCTTGATTTCTTTTCTCTTATTATATTCTTTTATTTATAATCAGATTGAGATCAGAGATCTGTTCCTTGCCGTCTCGAATTAGGGTTTAAGTCTTAAATTTACAGGTTCGTTTATATTCTCCACGTTATTATCTGTTTCTTATGTTAAGCATTTTCATCTTCGCTGAATCGGGTCTTTCGTAGCATTTTTTGAATTTTCTCTTCTGGTTAGGGCAAAGTTAGGGTGTATTGATTTGAATGGGTTCTACGACCTGATTAAATAAATTAGATCATTCCGGTTTTAGGCTAAAATCGTTTCTGCGAGAATGTAATTTGGTTGATTAGGATCATTCTAGAACCTTGGGGACAATGGGCTGACAGTGACCCGTTCATATTACTCATTTGCTGCTGGGCTCAATCTCCATCCATTAGGGTTTTTCTTCCTTTCCGATATTTATCAGTTATTTTTTCCTTCACCCAAGCACCGAATATTTGTCCTCATCGCTTCCATTTCAAACTGGATGGTGATGGCAATAGGGACACATTACTTGAAGAAAAGTTAGAAAAAATTATACTCACATATTGATAGTAAATCTGATATTATTATCAGAAATAATTTTCTTATTGGTATTTTGATATTGTTAGTTTCCATGGTTATATCATTGTGATGCTGCATTTATTTATTTGTTTATTTTTAATTCTGAATTCTTTGTCATTTAGGTGAAGGAGAAGGATGTTAAGTGGTTTGTGAAATTCTGTGTTCCATGGTGTAAACATTGGTAAATATTCACATGTTTGTTGGATCTACATTTAAGTTTATGAAAATGGAGTGGATGATCCTCCTTTATATTGTTTGATTACTATTAATAGCCAATGTTGGTTTCAGTAAGAACTTGGGTTCGTTGTGGGAGGACTTGGGGAGTGCCATGGAAGGGGAAGATGAGATAGAGATAGGACAAGTTGATTGCTCTGCAAGCAAACCAGTGTGTAACAACGTTGACATCCATTCATATCCTACATTTAAGCTTTTTTACGATGGAGAAGAAGTTGTGAAATATCAAGTTAATTTTTTAACTGCATTTGGATGCAAGGTCACTTGCTTATTAGTTCTTTTTTAGTATCAATAGGAGCCCATTATTAGAAATTTGTGATGTTTTGGTGATCTAGCTTATTAGTTCAGTTTAACTTTTGTTGGTCCTAGTTGATTCATATGCTTGATGCATGCCTATTGCCTTCCTATGAGGTAACGATGACTAACAACTAATACGGTAATTAAACAAGAAGTATGGCTAGTCAATTTAAAGCGAATCAGGGGTGAAAGTTATGTCTAAATCAATTGGGATTCTATGGTTGAGAAAATCAGATTTGATTCGTGGAAAGTGGACCTTCTTTCAAAAGCTGGTGGGCTAACTTTAATTAAGAGCTCTCTCCCTAGCATTCCTAACTATTTCTTGTTCCTCTTCACAATCCCGACATCCGTGGCTAACAAGATTGAGATGTGGTTTAATAATTTTCTTTGGAATGATTCGGTTGAGCACCATAGGTATCATCTTGTTGATTGGGAAATGGTTTATCGTTCTATCCAGGAAAGTGGCTTGGGAATTAGAAGGATAAGAAGCCATAATCGGGTTTTGTTGGGTAATTGGCTTTTGCGTTTTGGGGAAAAAAGAGAGCCTTTGGAGAAAAGTTGTGGTAGCCAAATTTGGATTGAATTCGGAATGAGATCCCAAAGACATTCGTGAGGGTCATGGATATGGGATTTGGAAGTTCATTCTCAAAGACAAGGAGGTGTTTTGGAGGTTTATTTGGTCTAGATTAGATTTTGGGAGGATTCTTAGGTAGGGGCTTGAGGATGATTGTAGAAGCTTGTTTTTGTTGGCCATTAATGAATATGGTTCCATTGCTGATAATTTTGATCAAAATAGGAGTTATGGATGGTTGTCTAGATTGAGAAGAAATTTGAATGATTGGAAAATTGATGATATGTTTAAATTGTTAAGTATTTTATTCAAGGTGAAGCCAAATCCAGGGGTGAGAGATGGACATGTGTGGGTTAATAACAAGAAAGGTGAATTTACCATAAAATCTTTTTATAGGGGAGTGGAAAACTCAATAAATACTCTGGTTTCATATAAAGGCATCTAGATTATGGGCGTCCCTTCTAGGATCTTCTTCTTTGTTTGGAACTCTTATTTGGAGAAAAATCCATCTCTTAATTATTTAAAGAGTGGAATTTGGAACTTGGCAAATAGGTGTGTTGTGTATGAGGGAGGAAGAGTCGGTGGGCCACCTCTTTATCCATTGTTGCATGACATGAAAAGTGTGGGGTTTCTTCCTTGCCCAGCTCCATGTCTTTTGGACCTTCCCAAACCTATTCAGAGACCTTGTCTCGGGTTGGTGGATTAGGGACTCAGAAGGTATCTTAAGGATCATATGGTGTTTTCTGCTTGAGGCCATTTGTTGGGGTTTGTGGAAGGAGAGGAACAATAGAACCTTCGAAGATAAGTGTTCATCTCCTAAGATTCTTTATGTCATGATGTAGGATACCTAAGAATTAATCACCTACAAGATGGATATATGAAGGAAAGGCCCATAACAATTTAAAGAAACCAAAAGAATGAATCTTGAAATTGATATATGCTGAAAATTAAAGAAAATAATTTAAGTCAAACTTGTAAAGAATGCATGAAAGAATTAAATAAATCCAATCAAGATAGTTTTAATAACAAAGAGGAGTAAAGAATTAAAAGAAAGTGAAGAGAAAATTGAAGAAATACCAAGAACTCAAGAAGGCCAAAAATTCCCAAATTTTGGGTCTTTAATTTTGATGCCCTAAAATTTAGGAGATACCAGAGGACACCTAACCACACCCTCCCTTTTAAGTGGTAGAATAGTTCTATGAAAGAAATCACAAAGAAATTGGGTTTAGAATGGAGCAGCTGCAATGGGTAGATTTTTTGGAGTTAGGGTCCTTGAAAATTGGGGAAAATTCAAGAACTAGGTAATTTAGGGTTGGAAATTAGGGAAAATTGGTATTGAAGGATTTAATTGATTATTGAAGGCTTAAGGTTGAAAGGAATTAGGTTTTTGATGAAAGGATTAAAAGAATTAAAGGAACAAGTTTGCTGAAAATTTTCCGCAACAAGGGATTTTAAGAAAAAATAAAAAAGGGAAAGGAGAAGAAGATATAGAAATTTGCGTGGAGATATAAATGAGTGATGTGGGATGAAAAAGATAATGTAAGAGAAAAAAGAAACCAAAAAAAAATCAAGTTTAGAAATAAGGAAAAAGAGAGAAAAAAGATAACATAAGGGAGAAGAGAAGAAGAGAGTAGAATGGGAAGAACTCACCTTAACGTGAGAGGTTGTAGGAGAGAGCTACCAGCCCAATCGTGAGCTCTAATTTCTTTAAAATTTCATCAATCAAAACTGAATCACATAAAGTAGTGACTAACCTTTATAAAGATCATAATTAATAAAAAAGAAATTTTGACTAAAATACCCCTAATAAGTGGCTGTACAGCCAACACTAAAAAACTCCATAAAACATTTTAAAAAAACACTCTTGACACTACTAAAACTCTTTTAAATTGTTACTAACTCCCACCCCCATGGCTCATAAGGCCTTATTACATAAAATTCTCTCAGATTAAACCCAAAAACCTATGAAAAACTAACTCTAATTACGTGCACAACAAGCTTTCTTTTTAAAATTCTCTTTGGACATTGGCTTTGGCTTCCAAAGAGGATATATCTTCTCAAGTCATTGCAATGATAACACGTTAATCCGCCCCCCCCCCGACCTTAGAAAACTCAACCCTGTTGAGTTTGAGTAGGGGTTTAAGAATTCTTGCTCTATTATATGGTACAGGCTGCCATGGGAAAGAGCCAACGTTCTTCTTATTTGGGCTTCATTGGACCTATCTCTCGTGTAGCAATTATAGGATGAAGAAGTCCCACAAATCCCGGGTCTTCTTTTTATCTGGTTTTTTCTTCTTTTAATGTCTCTGCCTTGAGGGTCATCTCAACACTTGGTTCATTAACTTCCTCTTCTGTATCATCCTCTTATGTAAGCTTCTTATCTGCAAGTCCCATAAATTTGTTATAAGGCACTGAGATTTGTATGACCATAGCCCTTGCGATTGAAACACTGATTTGTCCTAGGCTTGGATACTAAACTCTCTTAAGCTCAGGATCGTGATGGTGAAATCTGAAACTGAAACCTGCTAGGCTGCCTACTAGAAGATAGATGACTAGTCATTACACTTTTGGAAGCACTCTCTATCATAGGCTTCTTGCCTTCTTGGTGTAGAGTGTCTGCATGTTCTCTTCGATCTAGTATGCGACCTAAATAACATCATCTATAGAAGTGTCATAATGATAGCTTAGTCATTGTGAAATGTGCATCTGTAATCCCTACCTATACAAAGAAACAAGAATCTCATCATTCCATTTGATGCCAACTCAAGTAGACAAGTGTTGGAACTTGCTAGTGTAAGCTTCCACTGTCATAGTTCCTTGTCTAAGCTGCATCAATTGAATATGAGCCCTCTGTCTGTAATCTTGAGGTTTAAACCTTCTATTCATAGCTGCCTTTATCTCATCCCAATGTAGACATAGTACCCAAGTCAGCTCTGGTATAGCTCTCTTTGTATTGTTGCCACCACATATGAATTGTTCCCTTTAATTTAGCTTTAACAAACTGAAGCTTACGACTCTCTGGCATCTCATACCACTGGAAATCCGCCTCTATGCTATGTACCCAATCCAATTATGCATCCAGGTCCCTATTACCACAGAAATCTAGGACATCCAATTTGGCAAACCTATCTACCTCTTAAGGTGCTGCATATGTCTGCGTCATAGATCAACGACTAGTTTCTCTCCTTGGGGAAGTCTCCCCAAGCTACCTGATAAGAGATGTCTCACGAACTAAGGTCTCTACATGATGACTAGAGGAAGATATTGGTTGTGAAGATTCCCCATCTTGGATAGGTTCTTTACCTTTCTTTAGACCTTGAATGTCTGAGCAGAGGCTTTCAACTGTACTCACTAGTTGTTGAACCAAAACCTCAAGCTTTTACCACTAGGAGATTGCCACCAGAAAGAGGTCAAATTGCAGGAGATTGCTCTCCTTAACTCCATAAAAGACCAACAAATAATAGAAGTTCCTTGTCCGGATGACATTTTTTTTTTTTTTTTTAAGATAAATTTGATTTCCTCCCTGCTTATCATTTCGCTAGCCAGACCCTCATCAACAATGGAAAATTATCCGCAAACGCACAGACCTATTTTTGGTCCTTGAGAAGTGGGACCTTGGCATGGCAGCAAGAAGGCCATTTCTATGTAGAGGCGTACAATGTCCACTAGATGGTGTGCCAGTTTGCTTGTCACCAGCTCATCCCTAGATTTCCTGTTGAGGCACATAAAAGAGGCATTACGGATGATTGCTTTGAGATCAAGACCCATTGTCTTTTCTTCGTTCGTTCTAGCATGGGAAGTCGAGCAGTATTCCTCTAAAGCCTACTGAGAGGCCCCATTTTGACTATGACTTTGCATGATGGTAGACAAACTCGTGTAGTAATTTATTAGTTTATGAGCGAGAGCCTCGTCTTTCCCATGTATCTTATGACAATGGCGTTGATGTGGTTCGTGTTAGGGATCGCCTTGATAAGGAACTTGCAAAACTTGACACCCGTCACCCTCTTAGGAAGACGGAGAAAAAGAAATGTGGTGGCAATGTATCCAAGGCTAGTTCTTATACACCTCCCTTCACCTCCTCAAGGACCTAAGAAGACAAAGGCCCTTAAGGGATTGCAGGGTCAGGGTCAGGCTCCTGCTAGAGAACCCAACACTTTTAGCTCCTCTTGCTCTGAGCAGGGTTCTCCCTTTAGAGATTTTGAAGCTAGGATGGCATATTCAGCTCCTTCCCCTTTCGTTCATGATGAAGATTTTATGGAAAGGGCCCAGACACCTACCCAAACACCTGTTGAGTTCTTAGGCAGTTTCGAAGATAGAGATCTCCGTGTGTTCATGAGCTCCATGTTATCCTTGTTAGAGGAGTCTGGTATAGTGAGACCTCCTTCTCCGAGGGCAGTTGGGGATGTGTCAAGGACCTTGCCAAACCTTCACAGTCCGAGCTAGCTCCCGTTCATTCTCTGAAGAGACCTGCTTCCTTTTCTCCCTTAGGGCCTGCTCCGCCTTTTAAAATTAGGAATGTATTTCAAGTAATTCCTTGTCATTCTCTTGTTGAGGCCATGAGAGAATTGAGAACTCTTTGGCACTCAAATGGTACTCTTAGAGCCCTGGTGACCATTGTTAACAACCTTGGAGAGTTAAGTATGGAAGAGAGTGGATGAGCTTTTTGCACAGTGACAGGCCTTGACTTTGAGGCATACCAGCTTCTTCCTCCCGGTGTTAATATATATTCATTGAATCGTGAGACTTTCTCTACTTATTTGAAGAAAATTCGAAGTACCTTGTCAGATGTGTCGGGATCAGAACCTGTTTAGGAACCTTTAGAGACAACTATTGAGGATGATGCAACTCTTGAACAAGGTTTGGCTGCTTTTTTAGTTGTCTCAGTTGTGGACCCCAGCCTGGAACCCCGTATAAAAGAGGAGGCAGACCAAATGCTTCATCATATTGTGGAAATATTGGCGAAGACTGCTAAAGCGGTCAGGTTATTCCTTGTTAGTCCCATGGGCCATGAGTATGACGTAGGTGGCTCGAGAGCTAAAGGAACTGAAGAGCCTGTAGTGGTAGGAAGTATTTTCGTAACTCCTTCTTCCTCTCATTGTCCGATTCGGCTAAAGGTAATTCTTTCTTTTGAAGTTGTATCATTAAAATTATTTCCCAACATAATTGACAATTTGCGTTAAAGGATTACTATGGCTCCTTCCTGATTTATGCAGAATCAAGAGAATGTTGAAAGCGTCGAAAGCAATGAATCTACAGCACCTGCCGATGTTATAGAAGGTTCTTATGTTGTCGGAGTAACAACAAGTGAGGCCACAAAGTCTGTTCCCATTGTCAATACTATTGGAACCGTTGCAGAAGTGGTTCTTGGGCCCAAGGGGGCCTATTACCAAAGATGTTGTGCCTGTAGAACTTATTGAGGACTAATTTAGGCGTATTGAACTAGAACCAGAAGATCACCCTTCCATAACCATCCTTGAAGAAGGCGAGCTCTGGGAACATGCTACTAGTTGCCCTTGACTGACTCCTGGTCATCATTCCAGCTTCATTTATGGCTAAAGGTCTGGTTGTAGATGGCCCTGGGATTTTTTTAGAGGAGGTTCCTTTCTTTGTGCTCATAGTCGCCACTGTTACTTGAGTTAGCAATGTAGGCCCAAATATAGCCTTCCTTTCCCGACATAGGGCTTGTAGCCCATTCGCCCTTTTACATGTGAAGGTAAGAACGGATCCCATCTCTGAGGATGGACCCAGGGTGGTAATGCATTTGGGATGCCCCCCCGCTCTCTGTTGGGCATATGCAATCTTTCATAGTTTGGCCCTTCTCTCTATGCGACATTTCTTCTCTTTCTTTTGTTAATCGTGACTGTAGGGTCTTGATTCGTAATTGGTGGTTCAATCATGATTACAATGGGATTGGCGACCATGTCCTTAGTCGCAATTAAGGTTTCTTTTGAGATCCACTTCATTCTCACCGTTGCAGTTCCCTTTTCTTTCATTCATGATTCGTAATGGCTTGAACCTAGTGAGTAACATAGAGTTTCTGAACTCTATCTTGGCCTGAGCTTGGCGCTACTTGTGAAGGGCCCAGAGAGTTTCGGTGGTGAAAACTCCCTTCTCTTTTCTTTATGGAATTGCTTATCGGTATTGGTCAATATTCCCTTAGGAATTTTCTTATTAATTTTGGACCTTTTATGATTCGTTGTTGTTATGGCAAGTGTTGGTTGTTTGTTATTTGGATTATAGGTGTCTTTTTTTGCTATTTTGGTTCTTTTGTTGCCTTGTTTTGTGTTTGCACTTGCTTAGTCGCGATTTCCTTCATAGGGCTTCATGACTGAGACTGTTTAGTCGCGACTGTATGGTCGCGATGTGCATATCACAACTTGAGACCTTCAATCGCGATTGCTTTAATCCGAGATTTTTTCTCAGTTTTTTGCTGTGTCAATCTCTGGGAATTTGGCCCAAGTTTGACTTTCCATCTTATTTGTGGTTAGGGCACTCGCAATTGCTCCATTCCTTCCACAGTTGGGGCGGCATCTCTTCTTGTCATGTAGAAGATTGGGAGGGCAAAAACGAGCCTGGAGCCTGCAAGGGCGTAGGTCTCATGATCAGCTGCTGCATTGACCTTCAAGGGCATGGGAAGAGTTTGTTGGTGAGCTGAAGAATGCAAAGTCATTCCTCTTTGCTGGAGGAGGCGTGTCAACTTAGGTTGGGGTGGTAAGACCATTCCTCCTTGTTAGAGAGGGCGTGCTAAAATAATCAAAGTAATCACTAGGTGTGGTACAAAGACCACTTCAACTCAAGTTCTTGGTCTCATAGTAGGGACAAATGAGGGTCCTCATGGGGCACAAGAGGGAGCCTCCACAATTGCAGCTTTGCCTTTAGGAATCCTGTGATCAATCAAGGTACCAATTAGTATAATGGAACGAGGGGAAAGATGAGAGGAAGGTGATGTCCCACCGGGTGTGCGAGAAATTTGTAACACCAAATTTCGTCGTTCTCAATGAATTTTGAAATTCGAAATTTTATTTGGAATGATGTGGCGGAACACCATAGATATTACTTAGTGGATTGAGATACTATTTGTAGGCCTTTGTGTGAAGCGGGGTTGGGGCTGAGATCAATTAGAGATCATAATAGGGCGTCGTTAGCCAAATGGCTTTGGAGGTTTGGGAAAGAGAGGGATAGTCTGCGGCGTCGGGTGGTGGTGGCTAGATTCAGCCTAGATTCGGTTTGGGAGTCAAGAAGGGTTTGGGTTAGACATGGATGTGATGTTTGGAAATCAATTCAAAGTTTGAGTGAGGTTTTTCGGAACCATGTCCGTTTCAAATTGAGATTGGGGTATGAAATTAGATTTTTGGAGGATAGATGGATAGGTCTGATTCTTTTGAAGGATTCTTTCATATCTCCTTTTAACTTGGCTATTGATCCGAGAGAGTGTGTGGCTAACATTGTCCTGGATAAAATTCTCACCTTGGACTATTTGTAGAGTAGTGGTTGGAATTTGGCAAACCAATGTGTGTTGTGCCTAATGGATGAGGAATCAGTGAATTATCTTTTTTGTTCATTTGGTTTTCGCTTACTAGGTTTAGGGTTTCTTCCTTTCTCATCTTAATGTTTATTGGTCATTTCCCTGTCATTTGTGTGATTTGATTTCGGGGTGGTGGATGCATGATTTAGAGGGTATGCCTGCGCTCATATGATCTTTTTTGTCGAGGGCCATCTATTGGGGTCTTTGGAAGGAAAGGAATTCTAGAATCTTTGAGGGTAAGACGAAGAGTTTGGAAGAGATAATTGTTTATATCTATAAATTTTTGTTTGATTGAACCTCTATTAGGGCTGAGTTTGTAGAGAGGGAGTGACATTCTATTTAGTGTGAGGAGTTGTAGTGTTTTCTTTCTTTTTGTGGTCTTTTCTATTCTTTCGCTTTTCTTGGCTCTTCATCTTCTTGATGAGGGTCCTCTTCTTTTGTTTGTTGTTATTTTGCTTAGCTTTTCTTTCTTCTTTCAATAAAGATCGCCCTTTTGTCTTTCTCAAAAGAAAGAAAAAAAAAACCCAACCGTATAAGAGCTGATTTATTGTTTTTAATGGTGAGGACTTTCGCTCCAAGCTTTCTCTAGAAAGTTTGTTAATTACTGTCGTTCTTTGGAACAACATACCTTTGATTACCACTCATTTCACAAATTGTAAAAGACAAGCAAAATGCATTAAAAGGAGAAGAAATAAGAAGAGAAAGAATTAATGAAGATTTTATTAATATATATGGCCAAAGTACAGCCTATGTGTATACAACCCACTTCTTTACACGTATCGCAATATCACCTTACCTTGCTGCTGCCATGGCTTCTTGTTCTTGAGCTGTGATCATTTTCCTTGCGACCCTCGGAGGTTTAATGTTGGGAATCTGAGTAGAAGAGCATGAACTTGAAGTAGCTTGAGGAAGAATATGGAGACTTGCTTTTTTGAACGTGAGGTTTAAGAGAGTATGGGGTTGTGAAAAACTTACCCAATGTGTGGAAGGCTGGGTATTTATAGAATGAAATCAGAGTTTGACCCCTTTTAGAAGTCTAATTGTGTCTTAGAGTTTTCTGTCCTTGACTCCTTTGACTTGGAGGGTTAATGATGTGATCATTTGTGTGTCGCATACTTAGCTTGATGGTAGATCAACCAGTTGTAGAAGAGTCCCTGTTGCTCTTATCTGATCCTAATCTTATAGGATTTGATGAGAAAGAGGAGTCTTGTTGCAAAAGGAGGCCTGATCGGTGTAGGATTGTGCTTCATTGATAATCTGTACAAATTGAAAGAATTGTGTATGCATTGGGCTCTTTCATTAGTTTTCTCAATGTCTTAGGAGTCTAAAACCAAGTTGATCGCAGTTCCCTGATGTCCAAGCTGCAAGATGTAAACAATTTGGGTTTCTGGCTTCGTCAATCGCGATTCTGGGTTTCCAGTCGTGATTGGCGTGTTAGTTGCGATAGGGCTATGTTGGTTGCAATTGGCTTAGTCGCGATTAAAGGATATTTGTGTAAATTTGCATCAGTTGCAAATTTTCTGTGTCAACAACTTATCAGAAGAAGAAAAAATAAATGAAGCCTCTTTTAGATGAATCTGGGAATTATTTGCACTCTTGCACTTGTGCATGGTCTATAGCTTACATAAGCATAAATTTCCCTTCTTGAAGAAGTAAAAAAAGCATGTGTTGTCCTATTCAACCTCTGTCAGTAATAGCACTGACCCCATTGAAGCTTACAACGGTTAATCAGAGCCCCCAAGCCTTAGTTTATTACCATAGATCTTTGACTGTGAAAGTCTGCTAAGATAATCCTTTTAGGTGCCTTTAGAACTGTATTGAATTGCATACGATGAACCTTGGCATGGCCTACTAGTATCCGGATAAAAGAAGACACCCAAGTATGCGCTATTCTCAGTGTGTTCAATAAGTAAGCTCCACATCAAGCCGACAATCAAGGAACAAGCTTTACATCAATCCAACCATCAAGAAGCCTCGTTTGATCACTGTGGGCAGGAAGGGTCCCACACCCAAATTTTGGATGCTGACAATGACACTGTTCATCTAGTAATACTTGCATACATATAGTGTCATCCTCTTGGAAACTGAAATGGTTCACACAAGAGTCATCATCCACATGCATGCTAAATTCAGGATATTAGTCCATCATCTGTGGTTCAAATACCTTCCACATTGTTCATCTATTTGCCACTTATTATTATTATTATTTTGTGAGGAATTTTTAATAAATAGGTTAAAAAAAATTCTTTGTCATCTTGTTTTGTTTTTTAAACTACTTTTCCTCTTTAATATAGTTATGCTTCTGTTTCATCTGTCTCTACATTTTTTTTATGTTCCCAAATTTTGTAATCCATCAAAAGAAGGGGGGCGGGGGTGATTTGCTGTGCTTCTACACCCTGATAGTATATATCTATGTTCTCAAAATTAATTTTGCACAAGAATCTGTTGATTTGAGTTTAATGATGGATTGCATTTAGAAAGAGGTAGCTGTGTAGGTACTACTCCTTTGAGCTTTGTGTGAATGGGGTATCAAATATTTTTTTAGAGCTGATGGAACTCACTTTCTTTATTTCTTGTAATTAGGCCCAAGGAATTTGGAGTCACTTAAATCATTTGTTTTGGACGAAGCAGAGAAGACGGGAACAAAAGTGCAACTTGACAGTGGTAGAGACTTGTGATGATTTGCAGGTAAATCCAGATCTCTTTTTATCTGAATTACCCTCTAAGCATATTGAGAGTTTGAACTCTGAACTCCTTTGAAAGGGAAACAATAGAAACTGGCTTATAAAGCCATTTTGATTTCTATTTTCTTTTGGGTCACTATTCAATGTTGGTGCCCTCACATGAGGTGTCACCTTTTAATTGTTGGATTCGTATCAGCGGGGAATCCTGCCAATACAAGGTGGGTACGAATGATTTGGATTCCAATCTGATTATATTCTGATGTTAAAGCGACAACCCATGTGAGGGTACCCTTAATGACTCCAAATTCTTTCCCTTCCCCCACATTAATCTTTAGTTACCATGTTTCAGCATACAAGATCTGTTCATATGGATATCCAGAAGTTTCATTGGTTGTGGGTTGTTAATTGTTATTCAAGCATTTTTCTTTATTGCAGTTTTAAGAATTCATGATGGAATCAAGAGTGTCTTTACTCTTCAGCCCATTTTGTTGGAAGTTTAGTTTGCAATAGTAGGGTTGGGAACTTGAACCAAGAAGCAGGGAAAACGAGAAAGGAATCGGACCAACTTTTTCATCATCTTGTTAATACTGGCAGCAGATTATTCAGGATGTAACACAGCCAGTCCGTAAACATATTATTAGAGTGGATTACTTTCCAGCGCCAGCAGAAACCTGAATGCTCATCTTTACATTTGATTTGCGTTTATGTATCAGGCTGGGACTGACATGATTCAGTTAAGGGTCAGTTGAGTGGGCATGGACAATTTCCTTCTATTACGGGCCTGTAGTTTTACTGAGAGATCAATTGAAGTTTGTCCAACTCTTGATGGGAGATCTTGCAATTCAGAGCCTGGAACTAAGTGGATGAAATATTTTGATGTCCTTTATTAGAATGGATAATTTTGACTGTCAAATAAGTGACTAATGAATATAAGTAAAGTTCATTCCTTTTCCAGGTCATTTCTCTTTAATTTAGTGTTGAAAAGCAGGTTTAAAAGACAAAAATGATGGGGAATGACAAGAGATCATCATAATTCACAGCTTTGGGGATGAGAGATCATGCACATAAATGCTTTTCTACGTTCAATGTGCCTGTTAGTGTTTCTACTTAGCTACAAAATAAAAATTCAAACAATATCAAAGCTAAAACAATAATTATTTGTACTGTAATGTATATTATATACATGAAGCACTTATTGAGAATGTTAATAAGCTAGGGAATATAGTATCTACAAACATTACCCAAGCCTTTTTATCCCTTGGAAAAAATGAAAAATGCAAGATGTTTATTGACAAAATATTTTATAAATAAAATAAATTTACCTAAATGAAGGGATTAGCTTGAAGCCTTAGGGATGGTATTTAAGTACAGAGAACAGAACTTGTATCCATTATGCCCTAGACCAACCAATAAAGTCTGCTGTCGATTTGCCTCACCGGAAACATGGGTCTTCCAATTCATGAATCTCTTCCAACAGAAGAATAACAGTAAACAAAAAAAACCCTAGATTCTCCGGTGGGGCATGCTTTGTGATTATCCATCCTGGTATGCATTAAACGTAGGACTGTCAATGAGCCCAGTCCGGCTTGCCATTCACTGATGTTGAGCTTGATTTTTAGACTCTTTAGCTGAATCCAATCCTCAACTCAGGTTCGTGTACATAAAAGGAGCTTAAGCATTATATATATATTTGTCAAACATAACAAAGCCATGGATCATACATTATTGCTGAATTTATTATTATTTATGATGATAGGTCAGCTTTGTGGAGTTTCAAACCTAGGGAGAACTCAATGGGCTTTGAGGTGAGTTGAGGTAAGCTGAGCAAGCAAGGCAAACCCTTAACAAGGGCCTGAGTTGCTTGCCTTGGCTCATCAGGACCAAAACTGGGAGACAAAATCCAAGAGTCAGCTGCCCAAGCCAAGCTTAGTCTCTCAGTTTAGGTCATTGATGGCCTTAGTCACGCCAAGTTGCCATTTCAGTACTTGAGTGACTTTTTGTGTGTGTGTGTGTGTGTGGGGTGGCGGGGCGCGGGGGGGAAGTTAAATTAATAGATTTTGTTGTTGTTGCTGCTGCTCGAAACGATCAGCCCTCAGGAACATTAACTGAAGCTTAGCCAAGGATGTCTGCATTACACTCCAGATTATTCACGAGCGGATTGTGATTGAAGGAATCCATTATGATTGGTGAATATTTTTTATTGAACTTAGCCAACGAATGTTTGCCTAAAGTCTAAAGACAAGGAAGTTCCAACTTTATTAGATTCTAATTTCTTAAATCTTTCTTTTTCGGTTAAGACAAAAGATACACCTGTAACTTTGAGCGGAACACTTCAGCTGTGCACATACACTCAATATTTATCTATGCTTCACCGGGTAGGCAACTTTCCTTGTCCTTTAGTACAGTATTAAAGATATACAATTTGGTAACTTCTAGTGTGGATCAAATGAGAGCTAAATTGATTTATTTTTTCACCATGATGATAAAACAGCCAACATACAAGGGCGGCAAGGTTATTCTAGGAGTGTCTAACCACACGACATATATCAGTGGTTTTACATTTTTTGTATTGAGAAAAATTGGTCTTATTTAGATATAATTGTAGAATGAGATGACAGAGGTCTTTGGGGGGGGGGGGGATCGGGAGGAAAAGGGCAATAATCTAAAAATAAATTTGATGGTGGGATGATAAATTTTAAATAATCATTAGAATAAGAAAAATTTAAGAATAAAAAATTGTATCAAATAAACTAAAAATGCAACTAGTGAGGTTAAATTTAAGGTAAATGGTGACCTTCGTCATAAGTTAGGTATTAAGGATAGTGAGATAGGTAGATATATATAATAATGAAGAAAACGAAGCATAGAGACTTTGATCATGCTAGATACTATAAAAGTAGGAATCAAAGAGTTTTAATGAAGGACGAGAGATCAAACATAGGTGGAAGATCGTTTTCAAAGGTTATTGAAAGAGAACAACATAAAGAATGTTGGTTTAGGAGGAATTAATTTTGTCAATAGTCGGCACACTCCCAAGACCACACGTCTCTGAACAAAGTGGGGTGGGTTTCCATCTTTGGAGCCCTAGACACCACAGTAAGATTCTCTAATGGCTATTGCTCCCAACGCGAACGTGATTGAGGCGATGGAATGGGAAGAAGATAATGAAATACCGGCAATAGAATGTAGGCCCTCTAAGATTATTAAAGAAACTAATGACGGCAGAGGAACTGGGCTGCAACTTAGGAAGCACGGATACTGACACGGGACATGGGTACGATATGATACGAATACAGTGACACGACTATTCTTGAAAAACTAGGATACGATACGTCAATTAATTAATTAATATTTTTATCTATACTTTATGTTAATTTTATGTTAAAAAATAAATAACATGCATCAAAATGTT
>JAOXJP010014366.1:0-17634 GCA_025762735.1 Platanus orientalis | reverse complement strand
TGTGACACACTGTGCTCTGTTTTGACACTATATATATATATATATATATATATATATATATATATATATATATATATAGTCTGCCCAATCCAAACCTGACATAATAAACTATATATATTGTCTGCCCAAACCAAACCTGACATAAAAAACCAAAACAAGCCTAACCCGATTAGACCTTTGAAAAGGGCTGACCGATCCAAGCTGGAGATCAAGGTGGAGGTTCAATATACATAACTTGGTTAGGTGTCAAACCCACTGCTTAGGAGCATGGTCAAAGGCAACAGGTTTGACACGCTAATTTGGTCCAGGCTTTAAAAAATTGGTTGGATGTTATTCAAATTGGCCACAGTTTGAATCAAGTTGCATATCAATTAAACAATCCTATCTTCCTTAACTTCACATAAATTAATTCATGATGATTTCCTGTCACACAGCAATTTAACCAGATAGCTAAACTCCATCTTAAAATGCATTATTTATATATAAAGCTCAAACATTTCATGGTCTATGCAGACGGTAAAGCTCTTGCTCAGCCTACCCGACATAGACGTGAATGCAGGAAACTCAAAAGGGCTTACAAGCCTGGATATTTCACTGATGGTTTCCAGTCTAGCCGGTGGATAGGAGAGATGCTTCGAGCCGCCGGAGCAGAAAGATCTTGGAACCATCAATCATCGCACCACAGCGTTGTAATCGATCGGACCGCAAAGTGTGGAAACTCGAAGATTGGTTGACTGAGATGCGAAATGGGATTATGATGATGGCAACACTAATTGCTACTGTTACCTTTCGGGCTGCATTGACCCCCTCTGGGCGGGTTTTGGCAAGATTAGGAAATGAGCAATAGCACTACAAGTCGTCCCAATATAACTGCATCACCACCACCAACCACCACACATGGATTCAACATAACTGCAGCAGCACCACCAACCCCCACCCATAGGCCCCGCCGGCAGTGTTGTTATATATAATTTGTCTTGCAAGGAGTTCACTGCATTTTTGTTTTGGGAATCAGTAGGTTTCTTGGCATCACTTAGCATCATTTTAGCACTAATAAGCCCATTGCCGTTCAAGCGCGATTCAATAAGATGGGGTTTTGTGCGCGATCTATATTATTGTCCTCTCAGTTCAAGTGGTTTTCATCGAAGCTATCGAACTCACTACTAATATGAAGGTTTATGATCGAAAGAATTTTATCGTCTTCATCAGCTTCTGGATGATACTCTGTTTTGTAGCTCTCAAGGCTGGATTCAAACAGTTGAATGAGCACTTGGAAGAGAGTGGAAATGAAAATTGAGACCGTTGAATCTCGTGAATTCAAACCTTCAAAGGTAGAGTAGCTTGTATTATTGAAAGTTTAATTTACTTAAGTGTTAATTGATGATGTGCCGAGAAGTCGCTCCCTTTCACGCCAACCAGATGGTCCACGGTTAGCCCAAGTCCTCCATTGAACTATTCTTGCACACACTAGATAACATGGGGTCAGGAAGCTAAGGCCGGAGGTGGGCCGGCTTCTAGCTCTCCGACGGTCAAGTCAGGGAGATTAGGGGGACTATAGATGGAGCCTTTTTACTATTAGGGTTTTTTAGAGTCCCATACCGGAGTAGTGAGCAAGTGCTTCTATTTATAGACTCGGATCGGGGTGTGTGGCGATGAAGACTACGTGTCGCTCTCTCCCTCTGTCCCTAAACGTCGCTGTACCCCATGCTCTTGTATGTCTTTGTTTCTCACGATTTTTGGCATGTTTCCTCCTAGCACGCCTATCCTTTTCTCAGAACTGGCAGGTCTGTTGGCAGATTTGTTGTAGAGGTTATGTGATTTATATAACGGTTTCTGAATTATGTTTATCCTTAGGCCTTCTGTTCCCCGCGCTCCAACAACAGCCCCGGTTCCTCCGCCCGTCGCCGTTGCTCCTGTCATTGTCCAGGTCATTGACTTCGATGATGCCGAGGGTCCTTCTTCCTCGACAGCTACGGTCTCGGCCTCGACTTCCCAGCTAGCTTCCCCCCAGGCACCTTCAATGACCCCATTGTGGAAGGCCCTCTCCCTGCTATTCCGATGGCCCCTCCTCCTATTTTCAGGGCCTCTACTTCTGTCGCCGTGGCATCGACCTCGACTCCACCTGAGTCTTCGCTTGCCCCAGACTAGGACACAGATGACTCTAACCTTGGGCTCGAATCCTGACTACTAAGGACCGACACTAGGGGTTCACGTCTCTTGGAGGATGTGCCTCCCTCTGACATCGAGTACCTAAAGAAGTGCCTATCCTCAGCCGGTGTGCATAGAGATATGATGCACTACATGGCCCAGGTAAGGAGTCCTGTCGTTTGTCTTTTTCCTGCTCGGCTCGTATTACTATTTTTCTCATCCTTTTCCTCTTTTTTTTTTTGCAGACTGTGGCTCTGATGGCTACCTCTATCGAGAGGTACAAATACTGTGAGCTGGTCAGGGAGAATAACCTCGATCGCCTCGCCAAAACTAGGAGCGATTATCTGGCTTTCAAGGCGGAGGCCAAATCTGCCATTGAGAGGAGGGTGAAGTGGTCGGAGGAATCCTGTTCTAGCTTGACAAAGAAGGCTGCCGAATAGGAGGCCCGCATTGAGAACTAGAGTCTCCACTTGCAAGATTTTAATGCAGAGATCAACTGGATCAGGAATGAGGTCGGGGTGGAGAGGAACAGGCGTATCAAGGCTGAGAATGACCATAAGGTTGAGCTCGAGAATGTGAGGAAGAAGGTCGTGGAGGAGACCCTGGAATGGGTACGCCTGTAGCTCGAGATGGAGAATGAGAGGTTGAGGTAGGAGGTATGGGAGGAAGTTTCTCGGGAGGCGGTGGTGGAATATTTGGTGTTGGGCGCTTTCAGGATCATCAAGGCAGACTGCTTCTAGGAAGAATGGGAGAAATTCAAGGACGTCGTGTCCGAGCAATTTCCCGATGCTGACTTCTCGTCTGTCAAGCCTAGAGGGACTAAGGTTGAGGACGAAGAGGGGGGAGATGGCCAGGGTGACGCTTTGATAGGCGAGGATACCCCCGTGGGCGGTCAGGAGGTAACGGTCGAGGGGACGATTAAGGTGCCAGTAGATGGACCCAAGGACTCAGGTGTGACTGACACCACAATGGGGGACGTCAAACCCCGAGAAATAGTTTTTTTTTGCCATGTAAATCGTATTTTGTATATGAAGGAATTTTTACCCCCTCTTTTTTTGTTCTATTCATCATCGTCTCTACTCTTTGAGGAGTTCCAAGTGTTGATGTGTGTTGCAATATTTTCATGTTCCTTGTGATGTTTGTGGCTCTTGTTGGGTCGTCTCATGATTTCCCGAGTGCCGAGAGAATTAGGTTAATCGTATGGGTCGGACTCCTCGGGGCTGGCTTTTGGGTCGAGCAAGAATGGATGACCTATTTTTGCCCTTCTTCCCCCTTTTTTTTTGGGTAAGAATTTCCAGTGGTGTTTTCAAGGCTTAGGCCTCTTAGTTGTCAACACCAGCGGGGATTCTTAGGTGTCCGACCGAGCCTTAGTCATGTGTGAATAGAAATCATAGTTGCACTTACTTGGTGGTTGAAGGTCGTAGGGTGGTTGTAGCCGACTCCACTCGGGTGGTCTCACAGGTCACTTCATCATCTACCATCGTTCTGGGGTTGTTCAACTTGAGTTTGGGTCATCCTCATGGCTTGATAGTTGATAACGTAACCTGGGGTTGGTCTTTTAGCCCAAGGTTGGTGGTCGTGTCATCCTCGTGGCTTTGGGGTCATCCTCATGACCTAAAGGTCGGTCGTGCCATCCGGGGCTAGTCTTTTAGCTTGAGGTTGAAGGTCATGCCATCCTCATGGCTTTGGGGTCATCATTGTGACCTGAAGGTCGATCGTGCCATCCGGGGCTAGTCTTTTAGCTCGAGGTAGAAGGTCATGCCATCCTCATGGCTTTAGGGTCATCCTTGTGACCTAAAGGTCGGTTGTACCATTCGGGGTTAGCCTTTTAGCCCGAGGTCGAAGGTCATGCCATCCTCGTGGCTTTGGGGTCATCCTCGTGACTTGAAGGTAGATCATGCCATCTGGGGCTAGTCTTTTAGCCCTAGGTCGAAGGTCATGCCATCCTCATGGCTTTTGGGTCATCCTCGTGACCTGAAGGTCAGTTATGCCATCTAGGGCTAGTCTTTTAGCCTGAGGTCGAAGGTTATGCCATTCTCGTGGCTTTGGGGCCATCCTCGTGACCTGAAGGTTTGCAATTGTTGTCGACCTTGCATAATTCAGTACACGTTAATAATCAACATTGCACTTTGGTTTCATTGATAATATTTTTTCAAGTGTTCTACATTCCACGGCCGTGGCAAGGGCTCCCCTAGCATGGTTTAGAGGTAGTAGGTCCCGGGCCTGTTACATTGCATTACCTGGTATGGTCTTTCCTAGTTTGGCCTTAACTTTCCCTCTGTCGGGTCTTGTATTGCTTGCATTACTTTTTTGAGAACCAGGTCCCTGACAGTGAACTTCCTTGCCTTCACCTGGGAGTTGTAGTACTTAGCCATTTTCTGTTTGTAAGCTGCTACTCGCAGTACGGCTTCGTCTCTCTTTTCCTCAAGCAAGTCGAGGTTGTTTCTGAGCCCCTCTTCACTTCTTTCCGGGTCAAAGTTCACTGTCCTGTGCGAGGTCATCCCGATTTTTATTGGCACCATTGCCTTAGTTCTGAAAGCTAGTGAGAAAGGAGTCTCCCCCATAGAAGTTCTTACTATGGTGCGGTAGGCCCATAGGACACTCAGGAGTTCCTCGAGCTAAAGGCCTTTTGAACTCTCAAGCCTCTTCTTGATTATATTTAACAGAGTTCTGTTGGTGACTTCTACTTGGCTGTTAGCCTGAGGGTGGGCTAGCGACGAGAAGTGGTTCTTGATTCCGAGTACAGCGTAGAACTCTCGGTACCGGACATTGTCGAATTGTTTTCCATTGTCAGTGATGATGACTCGGGGAATGCCAAGCCGGTAGATGATAGACTTCTAAGTGAAGTCTTGAATATTTCTCTTGGTGATTTTTGCTAGGGCTTCAGCTTCTACCCACTTGGTGAAGTAGTAGATAGCCACCACCAAGAATCTCATTTGCCCTTTTCCCCTGGGGAGTGGCCTGACTATGTTGATTCCCCATTGAGCGAAGTGCCACGGTCCTGTTATCAGAGTCAATTCTTCTGTTTGCCTTTTTGGGATGTTAGCGAATCGCTAGCACCTGTCACATTTTTAGGCGAGGCGTGCAGCATCTTTTTGCATTGAGGGCAAATAGTACCCGGCTCTGATTGCCTTATGGGCCATTGATCTTCCCCCCAAGTGATTACCATATATCCCTTCATGGATTTCTCGAAGCACATAGTCAGCTTCTTCTTCGGACAAGCATCTAAGCAGGGGGAGGGTAAAGCTTATTTTGTAGAGGACATCGCCAAGCAGCGAGTACCGACTAGCTCATGTTCTGATTTTCTGGCTTCCTCCCTGTCTTCTGGCAGCTGGCCATTGTTTAGATATCTCAGGATCTTGGCAGCCCACCCAGGTTTAGGGCTAATCACGTTGACTTCCTTGTCCCCTTTCACCTTAATACTTGGTTGGGGAAGGTGCTCCACCATAACCCCTAGGGTTAGGCTTTTAGAAGCGGATAATGCAAGCTTGGCCAGCCTGTCGGCATCTTCGTTTTCCCCTCAGGGGACTTACTGTACGACGAAACGCCTGAATTGGGACTTTTCTCTTTCTACTAAGGTGAGGTGCTGCCTCATTCGGTCATCATTTAGTCATCCTTCGCTCATGACTTTTATCTTTTTTCGCCCTAAGCTTGCAGGCAAGGTGTAGCCCTGTGATCATTGATTTATACTCTGCCTCATTGTTGGTTGCCTTAAACCTGAACCTTATGGCGTATTCGAGTCTATCTTTCTTTGGTGTGATTAGGACGACTCCTCCCCCGATAGCGGTGCTGGTGGAGGATCCATCTACATGCACGACCCACTCTTCTTGGTCGACCTCTTCTGCCTGTATGTCTCAAACCTCGGGCTAGACGATCGGGTCGTAGGTGTATTCAGCAATAAAGTCAGCGATGGCTTGGCCCTTAATCGCTCCCCAAGGGCGATACTTGATGTCAAACTTGCTCAACTCTATCGACCACTTTACTAGTCTTACTAAAGTCTTGGGCTTGTGCAGTATCGCCCAGAGTGGCTGATTCGTCAGGACTTGGATGGCGTGGGCTTGAAAATATGGTCTTAGCCGTCGAGCAGTGATGACCAAAGCTAAGGCCATTTTTTCTAACCTCGGGTACTTTTCTTCTGCTCTTCTGAAGGCTCTGCTAGTGTAGTATATGGGAGCTTGCACCATGGCCTCTTCTCTTACCAACATCGAGCTTAAAGTTATTTATGATATCGATAGGTACAGATAGAGTGTTTCCCTACACTTCAGCTGGTTGATCACTGACAGGCGCCTGAGGTAGTTTTTGAGCTCACCGAAGGCCCTGTCGCACTCATCATCCTAGTGGAAGGCCTTCTCAATTGGCAAAAGAAGGGGGAACATTTGTCAGTGGAACGAGATATGAAGTGGCTGAGGGCCGTAATTTTTTCGGCTAAGCATTGTACTTCCTTCATGTTTTTGGGCACTTACATCTCGAGGATCACCTTCACCTTCTCGGGGTTGGTCTCTATCCCTCTTTAGGACACCATGAACCTATGGAATTTTTTGACCGACACCCCAAAAGTGCATTTACTGGGATTAAGCTTCATTTTATACTTTCTCAAAGTATGAAAAGTCTCATCTAAGTCTGAAAGGTGCTGCTCGATTTGAAGATTTTTTACCAGCATGTCATCTACGTACACCTCAACGTTCCGACCAATTTGGCCCTGGAACATTTCGTTGACCAGTCTCTGATAGGTCGCCCCAACATTCTTCAATCCGAACGACATGACTCGGTAACAATGAAGTCCTCGATCGGTAATAAACGTGGTTTTCTCTTGATCGGGCTCATGCATCTTGATCTGGTTGTACCCCGAGAAAGCGTTCATAAAGCTAAGGGTTTGGTGGCCGGCTGTTGAATCGACCAGGGTATTAATCCTAGGGAGCGGGAAGCTATCCTTTGGGCATGCTTTGTTCAGATCAGTGAAGTCAATGCACATTCGCCATTTCCCATTCGACTTCTGGACCATCACAACGTTGGCTAGCCAGTCGAGGTAGTAAACTTTCTTCACGAAACCGACTGTCAGCAACTTCTCCACCTCTTCCACGACTGCTTGGTTGCGTTCTAGGGTGAAGTTTCTCTTCCTCTGCTTGATAGGCCTTGAGAATGAGTTCACATTTAGTTTGTACACGACCACTTAGGGGTCTATCCCTGGCATGTCCTCGTGCGTCCAGGTAAACACATCCCAATTTTTAATGAGAAAGTCCCTCAATCGTGCCTTGAATTCCTTTGACAGGTCTGCTCCCACTCGGATGGTTCCGTTTAGTATGTCAATGTCGAGGATGATGTCTTCTAGCTCTCCCTTGGGCTCTGCTATCACCTAGGCCCTTTCATCTAGGACTTCTAGGCCTTCGATTGACATATTCTCCTTGGAGGTCGATGATTTCCCTTTGAGCGAAGCCATATATCACTCTCTAGCTGTTACTTAGTCCCCTCTAACGTCCCCGATTCCTTTCTCTATCAGGAAGCGCATTAACAGATGGTAGGTCGATGTGATTGCTTTGATTCAGTTCAACGCAGGCCTCTCGAGTATTGCGTTGTAGGCCGAGGGGCAGTCGACCACTAGAAAATCTACCACTCGGGTCATCTGACATTCTCCCGTGCTGGCTATGATGGGCAAACTGACCATCTCTAATGAAAGCAACTAGTCACCAGTAAATCCCACCAATGGTGTCTGGATAGGCTGGAACTTGTCTCGCCTGATTCCCATCTGATCAAAGGCGGGGAGGTAAAGGATATCGGCTGAGTTACTATTGTCGATGAGGATGCGACGTGTGAGGTAATTTGAGATGACCAGGGTCACCACTAAAGGGTCGTATTGTGGTTGGCTTACTCCCCAGGCATCTTCCGCAGAGAAGGTGATGCGCGGGCACCCTGATTTTAAGTTGCTTGGTCGGCCTTTCTATTGCCATAAGTTGCAGACTCCCTTCCACGAGTATCTGCCTCATGTATGACTTCTTGGACGAGCTGGATCACCTCCTCCTGCGAAGCCTTCTAATATCACCCTTATCTCCCAAATAGGTCCACCAGGCCTTCTTTCTTCTCAGATTGGGGGGTCTCGACGAATGCTCTTGTGCCTGAATTATTGCCATCCCATGATAAACCTCTGTAATTGGCCTCTTAGAATCAGGGCCTCAATCTGCACCTTCAAGTCGAAGCAGTCGTTGGTGTTATGATCGTGATCTCGGTGGAATCGACAGTTCTTATTGAGACTCCTTTTCTCTGGAGGGGCGTGAATTCTCTCGGGCCATTTGATGCTCGGGTCGTCTCTTATGTGCACAAATACATGTTCCACGGGTGCATTAAGAGGGGTGTAATTATGGTACTTACTCGGGGGAAGGTTAACCCGTAGCCTCATCCCATGAATGCGGCCCGAGAATCCCTTTCCTCCCAGGGCACTCGCTGTGGCTCCCTTTTCCTTTTGTCGTGCTGAGGATTTGACCTGGTGTCTCGTTCCTATATGGCATTAAGGGTATCCTCAGCGTTCATGTGTTGCTGTGCCTTCACCATGAGATCGGCTAGATGGGTTGGGGGGTTCTTGGATAAAGAGACCAAGATTTTGGATGGGGCAAAACCTGCCATCAAGGCCGTCACGATCATCCTCTCGTCGATGCCATCAACTTACAAGGCCTCCTTGTTGAACAGGGACATATAATCCCGCAACGGCTCCCCCTTATTCTGCTTGATGTTCAGGAGGTGGGTTGTTGGCTTGAGATGCCACTTGCCACCGATAAAGTAGGCAACGAATTGCTGGCTTAGTTTCGTGAAGTTAGATATGCTTTCGGGTTTCAGCTGGCCAAACCAGACTCTAGCTGGTCCCTTGATCATGGTCGGGAACGCCCGACACATTATCTTGTTAGGTGCCGCCTAAAGGCTCATGTATGTCTTGTATGCCTCTAGGTGATCCAAGGGGTCCTTGCCTCCTTCAAACACCTCCATTTGGGGTGGCTTTAACTTGTCGGGGAGGGGTTGGGCCATCACCACTACAGTAAAAGGGTGATCCGCCCTCTGGATGAGCTCGTTGATGGTGGTTGGGGCCTTGCCTTTCAGCGCCTCCCTCATCGATGCCATTTCTTTCCTTATGTCCTCTATTTTCTCTTCCCAGGATCCTGGGGCACATGCTCTCTCTTCCACGCGGCTTTCTCAAAGTCAGGGCACCAAGGTACTCTCATTTTTGTGTATTTGATCTTGGCTCCGGCTTGGAGGAATGTGAGACCCCGGCAACCTTGCATCTCCGTCTCTCGACGTGCCCCTACGGCCTCTCAACTCCCATATGATCTCTCTATTCTGCTCCATCAACAACTGTACATTCGTCGTGAGCCCTTGGATCTTCCGCTCAAGCATGTCGACCCTTGGGGTTTTGGGGTGTGCTCCATCGGAAACAGAGGCTTCTAGTTTGTCTACTCTATTGGTGAGGTCGTGTTGAGCCGCCATGGACCTGGTGTTAACCATGCAGACCTTCAGTATTGCTGGAAACCAATCGTTTCCCACAGATGGCACCAACTGATGACGTACCGAGAAGTCGCTCCCCTTCACTCCAACCAGATGGTCCATGGTTAGCCCAAGTCCTCCACTGAACTGTTCCTGCACACACTAGATAACACAACGTCAAGAAGCTAAGGTCGGCGGTGGGCCAGCTTCTAGCTCTCCGACGGTCAAGTCAGGGAGATTAGGGGGACTGTAGATGGAGCCTTTTTACTGTTGGGGTTTCTTAGAGTCCCATACCTGAGTAGTGAGCAGGTGCCTCTATTTATAGACTTAGATTGGGGTGTGTGGCGATGAAGACTATGTGTCACTCTCTCCCTCTGTCCCTACACATCGCTGTCCCCCATGCTCTTGTACATCTTTGTTTCCCACGATTTCTGGCATGTTTCCTCTTGGCAAGCTTACCCTTTTCTCAGAACTGGCAGGTCTATTGGCAGATTTGTTGCAAAGGTTATGCGATTCATATAACGGTTTCTGAATTATGTTTATCCTTAGGTTGACTCAGTCGGGATCATTACCCCCAGGTGTCGCCCCCGACAGTCTGGGATCTGCCAGGGATTAAGAGTCCCAGGGCCTAGGACAATCTTTGGGTGTCGAGTGCCGTGGATGGTTCCGGTTCGGGGTCGGGGTTCTGGTCTTCAATAGTCGTGGGGACTGGGGGCTAGAATCTTTGTGGCCCACCTGGGTCTTGTTCTTATAAGGTCGTGGTTTGTCCCCCATCATTAATTATTATTTATGGGTTTAGAAATTTAAATTCTAATCTATGAAATTATGTTCATTGCAACACCGAACAATCAACATAATGTTGTATTGGTTGGTCAGTGTTTCAAATCCCAATGTATTTGGTCAAGTATAGCCGATTGATAATATGATTGCAAAATTAATTGACTTACATTGTGTTTGGTTGCTGTAAGCACCAAATTTTGGCATTACTTCCAGCTCTGACATTTCTCTTCGTATTAGCAGATGGGCAGAGCAATCACTCAGCCGCTTTCTTCAACCCATCAGCTAGGATTCTAATTGAGCTAAAACCCGACTCCAAACCCTACCCTCTCTCCTCTGACTATGATTTTTCTAATTATTATGATCATTTTATATTTTTACTATCATTATTATTATTATTATTGTTATTTTATTATTGAATTATTATTATTATTATTATCATTTTTAGCTTATTTGACTAATTTATTATTATTCTTACATGTACATGTTATCATAATTATTGTTTTCATTATTATGTTTATTTACTAGCTTATTTATTTATTTAATTAATTTTATTATTATTAGCACTTACTGTCACTTGACAAATTATATATTATTATTATTATTACTATTACTATATTTTTTATTTTTGTTTCTTATTTTTATTATTTATTTTATTATGATATTAATCAATTAGTTTATCATTATGTATGCGAGTAAACTAATTAATTAATTAGTTTATTTTTATTCAACCAAACCAAACCAAAACCATTTAAACCAATCAAACCTAAACCCGACCTAACCGAACCAGACCAACCCAAAACACAGACCAGCTAAGGTTGGTCTACCCCAATTGACCTGAACCACCTCCCTCTTTTCTTTTTTTCTCTTATAAACCTGAAGAGGAATCTCGTTTCTTTCCTCTTCGGTGATATGTAGCCTGACCAAACCCTAAAGCCTCAGCAAATCCCCCTTCACTTCCCTCTCTTGCATCCTGCCTTCATCCCCTTTACCTGCTGAACCTTGCATCCCTCTCTCCCAACATTCCCTTTTTCATAAAAGATTTCGAATCTCTCTAGCCCTATGACCAGCCCCTTTTCCCTCTCTGTTTACTTGATCCCTCGACCTAGCCCCCCAATGGATACCAACATTATAGTGCCTTGAAGACCACCCTTGTTTCTGTTAGCTTCAACATCTTGCTAAACCCCTATCCTTCACCGATAAATAGGCCCAATCCTAAGCAAAAAAGGGGGGGGGGGAGATCCAGGGAAGGGGAATGAGAGGGAGCTGGTTTAGCAGCCTTAGGAGGGGGGAGGAGGGAGAGAGCTCGTCCAGCAACGGAGGAGAAAAAAAAGGGAGGGATTTAGAACTTAAGGAGGGGGGGAAGACGAAGAAAGATCCCCTTGTCAAACCCTAACCTAAACTGAAGATAAAAAAACCCTTTCTCTGCTCTTTGACATCCAAAATTGAAGAGAGAATTTACTTTGAGGAAAGAAATTTCCCAAGAAAAAAATCAAACGCATGCGTGATCTTCCCCCAGCTTTCTAATCTAATCTTTCTTTCCTTTTTTTTTTTTTTTTTCCTGAATCGTGGAAGCCCAAATCGATTTTTTCTGAGTTCTCTTAAACTCCATCTCATGATCAACCTCTTCTGCTGCTTGCTTGTTCAAATCTTGCTCTGCCTGACTGATACAACAAGAGTATACAAACAGACCAGATTATATGTGCAACAGGGTGAGGCCTTGCTCCTCACCCATCAGGTTTCATAATTTTCATTTATTTATTTATTAATTTAATCTTATACTAATTTCAATTTTTTTACTAAATAATATAGCATTCAAATAGAGTAGGCATTTTGTGTATTTGGAGTTCTGTTTTCAAATAATAACAGTAATAATAATATGGTGTTGTTATAGATGATGTGGTCTTGTTGATATATATATATATGGTTATTAAGGAAAACATTTAGATGAATGAAGGAAAGACATGATGGCTATTAACAAGAATAACCCATGGGTTAAGCTTCTTAGCCATCCATGAAACTTGGGGGAGTGAGTGATTGAGCACATACCAAGACATGAAACTGTAGTCAATGCAGGACAACTTGTAGAGTTGTTGAAGTCCTTCAGGTTCTGGGCCCAACAGAAGACTCAAGATGAAGTCAAGCTAACTTAGAAACTAGCCAAGAGGATGGTTCAAAAGGGATTAATTTGAAGCTTATTCAAATCTAGAAATTATGGACAGTAATATGATACAACAAAGCAACTTGAGTTATAGGGTTTAGAATGTGTTAGAATTTTTCAGAATAAAGGTTTAGGGACTAAGAAATAGCTCACCAAATATCAAGTCAATTGAGTAATCAAAAGTATGTGAAAACCTCATTACTCAGGTTTGGTTCATTCGAAAATTACTAGCAGCGGTACTACGAGTTCAATAGCTCATAAATCAGGTCTGATGGATCAATTAGAGAGGGATAATATTCATAAAAAATATAGAGAAGGTAATAAATCTCACGATAGTTGAAGGGAGATACATGTTCACAGGAGATAAGAACCAACAGAAAACCTTATTCGATGTGGTATGATCCAATGTTGAGGATGGTAAACTCAGCAGAATAACCAGAAACAATACTTTGATGTACTTTGCAGCCTTGAGTCTCAGAAAATCAGCAGTAGGAGTGTATAAACATCAACCTTAGGATCTGTGGTATACAATTTTTGTAAATCTGTCTAATCTCTAATCGTAGGGATGATATATTGCAGAAAATTATAGCAGCCCTTGTAGCAACTGTAGGTAGTAGAGTATGCAAAACTCTTCCAATCGTAGCCTCTGAATTCTTCTTTCTAAACACTAAAGTTTGTATGTTTTGTTGCAGGTAATTCAGAAAATTCACAGCAATACCTCACTAATAGCAATATTGAATACAAAGGAGTAGAAAAGGGATGAGTAGTAGTTGTGGGGTAGTAAAAAAGAGGGCTTTTAGGGAGGCTCAACCTCAACCTTCACACAAGACAAGCTTGAGCGCTTAAATCAATTCAATTAACTATATTCAGTCGGGTTGTTTTTCCTTTTATAGAATTACAACTTTTTGGAATTTAGAAACTCGTAAAATAAGAAATAGAAACTATGTGCTTTTTGTTTTTTATACACAGAGGTCATCACCCAATCTTATTATTTCTTAGGCATGGAAATTGTTGTTTAAGGTCATTCTTATGCTCTAATACTTTCAATGTTTGGTTCCACATGTGTGAAGAAGTCAACTTGATGGCCGACTATTGTCATAACCCCACTCATGGTAACCGGCTTTCATGAATGCTTAAAGCCTTAATGTTAGTGACAGACAGTTTCTTATGAGGTGCTTGTGACAGCTACATATTAATGTGTGATGCCAGTCTCTTTATGAATTTACCCATGTTAGACAAGTAGGAAAGTTTATCAGTACCTAGATTCCAGTTTCATTCTCTTGTACCCGGTTTTTGTTGGATTCTTTTTTAATTCTTCTTGTTTTATAGAATTGGTCTGTTAATTCCATTAAGAATCTGTACATTCAATTCTAAATCAGCCTCCCTCAGTCATTCATTCATTAAGTTATTTTTTTAGAAATAGCCATCCTAGTGTTTAATTGATAATCTATTTGCATTATAACTTAAGCCATTGTTTTAAATAGTGTTCTTTTCAACACGTTTTCAACTAAAAATTCTTTACGTACAAATCTCACACTCACATTTTTTAGAAACTTGATTTCATTTTTTTACAATTTATGGTGAAGTTCTTATTTATTTGATTGTTTTCACACATAAATAAATGGAAATACTTGCTACTAATCTCTTGTGTCCTACATAGTTACATGTAAAACAACAAATAAGGTATGTTCTTTAACTTAACCTCTTGATTTATTTTAATTCATTTAAAGCAAAGGATTGAACTACTTACAAACCATTTTGTGTGTAGGAAGCATCAAGAGGCTTTAGATGTGGAGTGACAATTCATTAATGCCAATTCTTGAGCTTGGCGTAGTAGGTAAATGACATACTTTAAAGCCTTAACCTAGACGTAGTAGTATAGTTTATTCAATTAAAGGATTTGTACATAACTAGTTTTGGACTGTGTTAGGTTATGTAACTTAATTCATTTTATTTAAATTGCATATACATGTGATGAATATGAGTGGTGAAGATGGGATACGGAGCTGTCGGGTGGACAGTGATGATGTTGTGGATGTATGGATATATCTGGAGTGTTTTTGGATATGCAGACTATTAGGTTATTGAAGAAGTGACATGGGGATCACTATTCATCCCCAGGGGGTCCATATTACAGCTGTTATGCTGTCGAAATTTTGACAGAAATGGCATGTGGACCCTCTGCCTAATCTCAATAAAATGAGATAAAAGGCAATGAATGAGATGAATAGTTGATAAATCAAGTTGACCAATAGACTGTAACGGGTTTAGAGTAGGTAACTACTAAAGCGGATGAAGTAGGGTGCCTAACACCTTCCCCAACTCATAAATGAACAACTTACCTTAGAATCTTTGAGAGTTTACCAGTTTAAATGCAGAGTCAGACATTTCAAACCCTTTTCAAAACTTGAACTTGTTTTGTTTTCAAAACTAATGTCTAGTCACATCATAAAAAAGACTGGTGGCTACTCCAAATCACATAGGATATTTCCCGCGATAAGCAAGTCTCTTTTTAAAGGGATTTACCCGTTGTGCAAAAATCGAGGCCTATAGTATCCGCGATCATACTCCATAGTTGTTGTACAGAGAGGGATCTGACAGAAGTATGTTGCATCAATTCTTGAGTATTCTAGTGAGGGGTTGTGTTTTCCTAGGTTCCTTGGTGGAGTGAAACCTAGTAGATGAGAAGAACCATGAATTGATCCGGTTGGATTTTGTTGTTCTAACTTATTCATCAAGTTAGCAATTCAAAGATCTTTGTCTTCCATAGTCTTTGTCAGTTTGGCAATAGCGTAGTCATCTTAGCAAGTTACTTCTCAACTGTTGTGGCTCCCATCATCATTGCAGGCATGGCAATAGAGTATGATTGGGAACTTGTATAAGCAGTTTCTTGGGATAGAGATCTGGAACAGGATCCAGACCTAGATCTAGTGCTAGAATGAGCGTCTAATAACCAGAAGCTGACATTTTCACTCACTTCAGATGAAGGCGATACCACCTTGACTGACGGAATCTTCTCTTGACTAGATGTCTCACGAGATGAGTTCTTCTTGGTAGAGCGTTTCTTCCCATGATGGTTAAGAGGCTCAACCAAGTAAGAGGTCCCACTCTTCGTCTTGTTATAGGTTATAGGGGGCTCACAATTGGCTTTAGAGATGGAGATGGAGGAGCTAGAGTTGTCAGAGGCTTTCTTCTTGCCTCCAATAGCAGCAACGTCAGCTACAACAGTAGATCTTTTCTTTAATGTCATCAAGTCTTGTGTGTAGTGGTTAAATGTCAACTTGAGAGATGAGAGGAAAGAGGGTTCCACTGGGTGTACCAGAAATTTGTAGACACAAATTTCGTGCGTAAATCCACAACACAAAATAAATGTAACAAATTCAATAAAGGAATACTTTTAATAAATGAATGGAACACAATTCTTTGATTTTACACTCTTTTACAAAAAGAGTAAACCTCTAATTCTTTGTCGACATAATCCAAGGGACTGACGACCTGTTTCTTGGATTCAGGTGTTGATGATGCTTGACTGCAGGGGAATCACTTCTCTTTGGGGCTTCGCGCTTTATTCAAAAATGAGAGAAACACCGTGAATCTTGCTCTCAAGGCCGGATTTGTGGCGTGTTTATGAGATGCAAGAAGTTTTCTTCTCTCTAGCAATGAATTGTTGTTGATGGAGAGACTGGAAAGTATGTCTTGAGTCTTTAAGCCTTTGGAGAGCTCTGGAGATACATTAGGAGTCTTTTTTTCTCTAAAGCTTATTACTTTAAGTCTTTTGCCAAAGGTCCCTTCTTTATGTAGGAGGGGGGTATTTATAGACTTAGGGTTAGAATCTTGCCAAGACCCTTGATTGGGTGTTGATTGGATGCTCTTACCCCTTTTAGTCTGAAAGAGTGATTGCACATTCCTTATTTGGAGAGAAGTGTGATTTATGGAATGATTTATATTCGATGAGTAGCATAACTTTCCTTCTTTGCACAAGAGAATCTAGATTTGATTTTATTCAAATCTCTCTCGTGTGGATCCCATGCAAACCATTTGGGCTTGCTAATGGATTAAGACATGTGTAGGCTTGGTGGTCTTATGGGTTATTGTTTTAAACCCAGACCAGGCCCAATGGGCTTGTCCCTTCAATTGGGCTTAACTTATAAATTTGGAACCCATGTATGATTTTTGGGTTTTTGATGTTCATTTATGAGGATGCAAACCCTTATTTGTAATTTGAACAAATTTTAGGTGTCTACCGGGTTAATCTTAGGTCTTGTACGATTCTCAAAATCTCCTCAGCCTTGTATTGAGGGAACGCTTCTAGGTAATCTACATAGGCATAAAACATAAGGTGGTAGCCAAGCATGATTGACTCGGAGGATGCTGATGACGATTCTAACCATAGTTATAGGGAAGCTTGAATCATGGTGCGAATCTCACTTCTTAGGAAGCCAATTTAATTTTTCTTCCTCAAATGTGCAGAGGCACATGGAAAGAATTTGGAAAGTAATCGAGGAAGCGACTTTAGGACCTCGGTCTTGTATTGAGGGAATGCTTCTAGGTAGTCTACATATGCATAAAACATAAGGTGGTAGCCGAGCATGATTGACACTTGAAGGATTTTGATGACTATTCTAACCATAGTTATAGGGAAGTTTGAATCATGGTGTGAATCTCACTTCTTAGGAAGCAAATTTAAGTTTTGTTCCCAAAATATGCGGAGGCACATGGAAAGCATTTGGAAAGTAAATGAGGAAGTGACTTTAGGAAGCAGGTAGCAGTGTCGAGGGAAGAAATTCAAAAAGAGAGATTGTATGTTTCAAATGAAAATCCTATGTTATTAATATTGAATAAAACATTTTTTATTGTATTTAATATTGATTTTATAAAAAAATAGGATTTATTATTTATGATCTTGTTTATATTATCTGAATTCAATCAACAACAAAATTTCAAATCTGATGCTTTCATACAACTATATTAAATTCTAATTCAAAGATGTCTACTTATCTACAAAAATCTTAGGCAAGGTAAAAATAATATGACTGCTCGTACTAATATAATGGGAATGAGGCATCCAAGCCTCAACACATGCC
>JAOXJP010014355.1:7186-17634 GCA_025762735.1 Platanus orientalis | reverse complement strand
GTCTTGCCTTACTCCTCATCAGCCTTCTTTTGCTCCTCCCTCAACCGGGTAACCTCGGCCCTCAACTCTTTTCTCTCATTCTCTAAGCCATTTGTGTACTGCCTGGAAGTATCGAGAAACTCCCCTAGCTGAGTCTGTAGCTGGTCATGCAAACCTTGATTCTCGTCATTTGTCTGCGAATGGACCAACTTTGCTTTCACCACAAATCATTGTTGGCCCTGTGGAAGTAGAAACGCCAAGTCAATTCCACAGTGGCGTTGGAAGTCTGAAAGAAATGGTATATAGAGTCACAATAAGGAACAGAGACATAAAAAAGACAAGCTAAAAACCATACATACTCTCACACTGAGAGAGGGCAAGGGTGACAACTTCATCATCAAATAATTCTTCCAGACGCTCTTAGTCTCGGGAAAGGATTATCCCCTAAGCAACAACAACCGCCACCTCCTCGCCACCTCCTCGTTCTCCAGAGTAGAGTCCTCGGCGGTCACCACCCCGTCTTCAGTCTTTATTCAAGGTCGCTACCTCAGAGAGTCTGCATCAGATCCAGAGCTGCGCGAAGAAGTAGAAGACAAGTTAGAACTAGACATCGTCGTAATCCCAATAAAACAAAAGCAAGAATAATGAGCAACCTTGAAGAAAGAAAAGAGATTTATAATGAGATAAACCCAAAGGGATACGTAATTGCAAAATCATTCGCCTGAATGGCTCAAGGCACATTGAAAGTTCAAACAAAGTTCACTGTCATTAACCACCCCTCCTGTGTTCAAAAGATGAGTTGACGTGACAACCATACAGTGGACTCTAAGAAGGAAAAAATGTCTCTGGAACCATATTCCAAGGAAGAACCACTCAAAAGCGTCAGGACTAGGTTTTTTTTCCCCCAAAGATCTCCCTTTATCAATTGTTATAGCTGCATGACCATCAACAATGATGAAGACAAATGAAACATTCATTGCCAAAAACTGTTCCCTATTCCTCACATGGCCCTGAGCAACGAGGAACTGGGGGGGGGGGAATCGTAGAGGGTAAAAAATACCCACCAATCAGAAGCCGTTAGGTGGCACCACTAAGCTAGATTAGTCTGTAATTCAATGCGGCCTAACCCGAACCGGACAATACTGGTTCAAGCATCCATGTGAAGTCAAACCAATTCCAAAGGTATTCACGTACGTCAAAAGGCGTCCATGCACGTCAAACACATGCAAAAACATAACTCAACACGTCAAGTTATGTGGTCTACATGCTAACAATCACTCAAAGATAACAATCCGTAAAGACTTGCTCCAAAAGCTCGTCTTCAAATCATATCTAAACTAATTGACCTAGTTAAAGGGGAATCTATTGGATAATATCCTAACTCCCCATGATTCACTCGAACAAATGAATCCACAATTCCTCGTAAGAAGGAGCGGATCCTCCTTGAACTCTATAAAGTAGATATGATGATTATCCTCAATTAAGTTCTCTAAACACAAAAAACTCCTCTTTGTAAAACCCTGCTAACTTGACCATCAGAGTCTTTGGCAGGTACAATCCCCCGAAGCTCAAACCAGCGAGAAGACGATCCATGAATAATTCTGGTTCACCCGGCAACAAAGAGAAACCATGAACCTTCTTATTTGATTGTGTGAGGAATTTCACCCCCCACAGCATTTACATTGAAAAACAATGGCATCAATTGGTAGCCAAGTAAATAGCCAAATCCGAGATATGTATGTGTTGTGACACTGCATAAAATATGTGGAAATTACTCATTACTTTATTGCATAAATCTTGTGCAACCATTGCAATAATGACCATCAATGTGAAATCAATTGTGTTGGAAAAGTTCCAATTCTATAATCTAGTGTTGCAGCTGGATTCATAAGGAGAAAAGAGAACTTGGGTATTCTCAAAGATAAACTTCGTTGACAGAAATGATGGATTGAACAATATATCGAACAAAGCAAAATGTTGTAGAGACACCCCAATTGAGAGAATTCACTCAATTTTATAAGAGGGATCACTCAAATTCGATTAGTGGAAACACCCAACTCTGTAAAAGTCCTCTCTATGGAATTCTTAAAGTGAAAGGTTATTCTTATGAGATTCTAGGCTGTGTCTTATATGAAAACTTAGTGGGCCAAATAATAGAGAGCCTATTACCAGGAGTTCTAGAACATGCCGCCATGAGTTCCAATGCAACTACCTTGATTGCCCACTCAATTAACCTTAAGAAACCTATTACTAATTTGCTATGTTCCCAGGAAACCATGGTCCATTTTCAGTCAAGGTTCAAAATGTCGGTGTCAGTAGAAATATTGGTCAAGTCAAAATAAGACATATATTGGAAATGTCGGAAATATCGAAAAGAATTATTGTAAAAATCGTGAAAACTTAAGAAGCATATTCTAATTTAACTACATATGCACAAGGAAACAAATAGATTCATTGGAAATGATAACTTATTTTAGTACACTTGTATTTTAATATTCTTTAAAAATGCACATGCATACATAATGGTTAACAAACATATTATAATCTAATCGTATAAGCATAAGGGAACAAATAGATTCTATTCGTTTTCTTCTTTCTTATCTTTAACTTCTTTCTCTCCCTTGTTTACTTTCTTTGAAATTTATCGTTTTTTGTATAATTTTTTTATCATAACAACACAATGTTGACATTAGACAATAATACACTGTAAAAGGGGAATATCCGCTCAACACATCAACATCATATATGTTCACCGAAAAATGAATTTTGATAATGTACTTAATGTTTCGTGTTGGTATAGGAATATGTCGTGTCGATCTTGGTAGACATGGACATATGTCGGACGATATATAAGATATTTCGAGACATTTGATACCATGTTTTTAGTATCCAAAGCCAACTACTCTTCTTCTTCTCAGATACCCATTTTATGCTTCCTGTATCTTTATGATATCTTGCTCCTTTTAAAGTGGTTGTATTCTTAAATTTGGGTTGCATCATGCCAGCACTTGATGGTAAGAACTTAAAACGATCTTATGTGAACACGTCAGTGGCTTCCCGATGAAGTTACTGGGATGGGTTATGAGGTATGAACAATTTGAGAGCCAGTTGGAGAGTTGAAAGGCCCTCAAATATCACTCCAAAACACCTTTTTTTTTAATGATTACTCCAAAACACCTTTTCTTTATATGTGGATGATTAAAGATTAAATCTTAAGGTCACTGTGCAATACCCAATAACATCTAGACAAATCTAAGTTATGATAGTACCAACAATGGTTTACTCTCTTGTTGCAAACCATAAATGTTTGGTTGTGTGTTTGAGAATTGGATCAGGTATCGCCATAGCTTTAATATTGAAAGCTATTAAGAATTAGAAAAGAAGTCGAAGGGACTTTTGACACCATTAGCTTTTCACAGTATTATTGATTATAATTCTGGATGGTTGACAATACACTTGCTAACTTGTTTTAAATCAGTCCAGTTTGCAGACCCCAAAGCTTTCTGCACACAACAGCAAAGAAGCTGATATTGTTTCTTATGTTTTGTCACCAGGTTCTTGAACTATAGGCTATAGCTCAGATGTAATATCAGTGATCATCCACTGACAGTTTGCTTAAAGAATCAAATTGCTTTCTTTTTCTTTCCTTTTTCATTATCTTTTTTTTAACCAGTTAAAAGTAATTTACTGCAAAGAAAATGATGAAAACAGAACAAAACAATGCTGGTATCTGAGAGTTACATGACATGCATATGATTTTTTACTGGTAATTTGCATCAAAGTTGGTCATCTTCTAGAATTTTAATCAAATCTGAAGGTAGATAGGAATGGTTCATTGCAAGAAGCCCATTCACGGTATGCCCAGTCAATCACCTAATCATAGGAATGAATCCCATTAAATATAAATCAATGCAGAGAAGGTTGAGGGTGAAGATCTTTGTACCAATCTAAACTGCTAGGGTTTTTGTTTGCTCTTTTCCATACTTCATTAATAGGACCTTCAGAATCTAACACATGGGCATCACACCCATATGGCCAACAAATTCTAGGATCATCCTTCCTACTTGTTAGATGGTTAGAGATGATGCCAGCAAATACAGTTTATGAGTTTTTGTCATTGGAACCTGTAGTTACCTTGTAATATCAAAATTGAGCTCAAGCCAATCATAGGGCAGGAAGTCCCAAATGTCAGTTGATCTATCTTAGGGTGTGGGATTTCCCTTCTGGCCCGACAAAGAGACATGATGTTGCATGCTGGGTTAAGAACCTACATGTAATTGCGAGGTTCATTTTATTTTTTCTTTTCTTATGACAATTTCTTTTGCATAGAAAACTACTGCTATTTTCTATTTTGATATACTGAAAAAACTTGTGTCATTGTTGGAAATTGACTACTTCGATGAAATTTCCTGGATCAAAGTAATCCCACTTGGATGCAACAGCTAACAACCTGTTGATTTATTAGCAAGATTTTAAAGAAACCTCTTTGCAGGTCCCAGTAGCTGCATCAATAAGTATTTGACACCGCATCTTCTTTAGAATTTGGAGTTGTCCATGAAAAATTTGCTGCAAGTTGCTTGTTTTATAAAAAAAAGTCTGTTTTCTTAGGCTGCAGGTTGTTGGTTTCATATAAATCACTTTATTTTTATTTTGCTGCAGCTGTGTATCATGGTCTTGTCCTGTTTGATCCTGTATAGGTTGAGGCAAATACATGCCTCTTTGTATGCCATGAACGTGGTATATAGTCTTACCATTAATTGGTGGTTGTAATTATCCTATTAATGATTGATTGAATATGCATCCTCTACCATTGAATAATATTTATTTATGATGTGATTTTGACTTTGGAAGTTAGCCTCTTTTCAGGAACTGATTGGTGCTCTTCTCGCATGCTCCTTCTTTTGTTTATTTCCAATCATTAATAGAGGTGCCAAACATCTTCCAGCCATCAACTTTGATCATTTGTTTGCGTATGTGACCTTCTACTTGCTTTTATATATTGTTTGAGTCATCATTATGCATCTAATATGAGATTAAGGCGTGGGTGAAACAATACATAAACCTGAACAGGCCGAGCCAGTTGGATATGTTTTGACCCAGGCCCCTGTTGGTGGGATGAGTCAGCTTGGAGTTGGATCTGCATAAAAGCTTGTCAAAACCAGACAGCTCAACTGGTTGTGTGTTAAAATATCCTGAATTGTGTTGAACTGGATAATGAGCCTCATTTATATAATTTTCTAACATCATTATTGTATTTGTGACTTCATCAGTTCATCTGGGTTGACCCGGGCCAAGGTCTCCTTTCAAGGATTATGTCTGCATGGTCTTAAAACTATGGAACTATATGATTGTGATTTTCTATTTGTGCTTCTTTCTTTCACTTCTTAAAATGGAATATCTTGCAGGGGTGTGTACAGTTCTTTTCAGGTAAAATCTGTGGTATTTATTATCTTATTTGATGTTACGATGATGATTTGGTGATTGACAAAGATTTTCTTGAAGAAAATGAGATACAAAAGGATAGTTAAGGATTGATATCCTATGTGCAAGCAAGATCTTTATAAACTGGACACAGGGTACGAGTTGCCTAGTTCGTTAATGTTTATAGATATGGATGAAAGACTATCTAAGGGTTCTACAAGATGCCTAATGTGAGCTAACTTTCATAATTTCATCCTTGCTGCTAAATTGATTCAGCTGAATTGATAGCCAACTAGTTTGACACCTTTCAAATTGGTTGGCTGTTGTGCTATTAGAGATTTTATTACACAGAAGCCTGAAGAGGACAACACATTTTAAAATGCATGCTGGTACTCCTTTGAAGATGGTTGTTGGGAATGAGAAAAATAATTTGTGAACATGAAATAGAGGGAACAATTGTCCAAAACATTGGTGTCGACAGTTCAATTAAAAGCTGGGAACTTTACCCTGAGCAGAGCATTTGTAGGAATTTGAATGCTACATCTTCCATACCTTATACATGGTTTCTACACTGGGAACCTGAGTTTCTTTATATATGAAAGGAAATTTGGTGAGGAAGTCATATCATAGCAGGGGAAAACAACAGTTCTTAAGATTACAATCGATATAATAAAACGGGTAGGTGAAATTTTTTTAGTACCATCAACACTCCCTAAACATGAGTTGTAGCACAAAATTCTGTGTGGGTTCCATAGTATGTTTTGACCATTGATAGATAGAGGAATTTTTGTTTTGTTTTGGATAACTTAGGAAATTTTATTGAAAGAAAGCTGACCAAAAGGCAAAGTGTATGAGAGATACAAGCCCACCCGAAGAACATTGACTGCCCTACATCTCAAAGACATCCGAATCCCATTCAGAAACCCAATCATGGAACTCTTCCCCTTTGAAAAGAGGATGAATCGAAACCCAGCTAAAATGGCTATGATCTTCTCTTTCAACTTTCCCAACTCAGCCACACTGCCTTCGAATGTTCTGGCACTCTTTTCCAACCACAGACCCCAACAGACTGCAAAAAGAATGTGCCTCTATATCACCTTCCCTTTTTAACATCTTAATGAATATTTTTCTTCCATTTTGATTAATCCCTCTTGTTTCAAGTTACTTTACAGCAGGTTTAAATCTTCCTTACTATGTATCATTCTTGAGCATGTGCATATCAATGGTGAACTATCAGTATAGTATTTTCAGGACTATTTTTTTTTCAGGAGTATTTGTACCGATCATAACCAGAACCAGGAGCATAAAATAAAGTGCCTTATACATTATTTTGATAGAATATGTTCATGCATGCCGATGGGCTGTGTCTCATTTGAGCGGAAAGTTCTTCCTCTGAAACATGGTCCTTGTGTTTCTTACCCCAACACTGACTTTTGGAGCAAATCTGTTTATTCCCTCTGCCATCTTGAGGTAACAAATGAGCCAATTTACTACTATTAGCCATTTTCCAGATGATTATTTGTGGATAATTATTTATTTTGTTTACTGTCACTTTTCTTGTTTTGCTGAAGTGGCTTGTTTTTCTTTTTAGGTTTTGCACTCAGGACAGATAGAAGATCAATCATGTGAAGCTCTTGAAGTTGATTTTGCCAACAAGTATATAGGGGGTGGTGCTCTTAGTAGGGGCTGCGTTCAGGTTTGTTTCGTAGATGTTTGGAATAGATTTGTTGTCACCTCCAGAATCCCGCATACAGAAATCAAAGTATAATATAGGAAACGCACGTGCGCGATGTCACGAATCTCGTAGTGTGACATTGCTCTTTCCTTGCAGAAGAAGCTCTTAGTTATCTTACTTAATTGCGGCATGTATATATATTTTTTCCTTTCTTTTATCCAATTAAATATCTTCAATTACCAAAACGTTCGTAGCGGAAACATAACATAAAGAAACATCAATCATCATAAAGTGCAGCGGAATATGTATCATCATGTTTTCTAAACTACGCAGCGGAATAAACTAATAGTCTCCAAAACATCTATAACGATAAAATACTAATCTCAAACCACACAGCTAAACGTAACCATACGCATTTAAACCATGTCATAAAATGAGCCATCCAACAAGCCACATAACATCCATTATCTCGTCTTAATCGATCCTACTAAATAACAAAATCAAATCATGTCTTAAATGATCCATGTCTTATACATGTTAGTGCTGGAAAATAAACTGAACATAAAGCGAATAAAAATGGTGGTCATCTCATCTTTATAAACCATCACGCGGACGGGACCTGCAATTTAATATGTCTTATAGAGCGCCATTTGAATTGGTGTTAAAAATATTGGTAAGGTATAAAGCCCGTGAGAACATACATAATGCCCCACGGAATAAATTGAATATGCGTAAGTAAAGATCGATACCAAATCAGAACAGGTGTAATATATAAGAATCGAACTAGCTACAACAATAATAAAAATCTAATAAAGGTGTCAAAGGTACAAAAGCCAAAATATTGAAAGTCCATAACCAAATTAGACAATGTGTAGTTCGTAAGGAAAGTGCACCATGCAATGCAAATGTTTATTACAAAATACTCATTAAGTAGGCCTTAGCACCTCTCAAATAAGCTACCTTAGCTAATAGATGTCAAAATAGATGCATACTCATGGAAGCTTAATGTAGCTCTCAAACTCACATAACCCATTAAGGGTTTCCAACAAAACACACATCGGATCAAAACAACTCAACCTATGTAAGGTTTCTTAATCAAATCTCGTCAAAATACCTCGTATCAAATCCAACGGATTAGCCTACATAGGACCTCTGACAAAATTGAAATCATATAACCCATGTAGGGTTTTTACAAAATTGAAATCTCATACGACTTATGTAGGGTCTCTGACAAAACTGAAATCTCGAACAGAAATGGTGGACAACTAGTGTTATTTTTATCTATTAATGTCACCCGATGATTGGGTAATAAAACCAATATAATCCGCAAAAATCCCCTAGAACATCAAGGGTTGGTAGACAACTAGTGTCTTCACCTATTAATGTCACCCGATGATTGGGTCTAGAAAAGGGGTCAATTGACCAATGTAGCCCGCAAAAACCCCCAAGGGTGTCAAGGGTTGATGGGCAACTAGTGCTGTCTTCACCTATTAATGTCCCCCGATGATTGGGTCTAAAATATGGGTCAATAGACCAATATAACCCGTAAAAATCCCCAAAGGCTTCAAGGGTTAGCTCGCAAAAATCCCCCAAGGCATCAAGAATTAGCCCGCAAAAATCCCCCAGGCATCAAGGGTTGGTGGGCAACTAATGCCGTCTTCACCTATTAATGTCACCTGGTGATTGGGTCCAAAACAAAATACTCAGATTTGGAACGGTGCTTTAAAATCCATGCATGTATAGAATAGTATGTAATTACATAAAGGTACGATGCAAGAGATGTCCATGTCGTAAAAACTTATAAGACCATGTAAGGTCCATACTCAAAACCAAACGGAAGATAACAGTTCATACTCACACCAAAACCAAATCCTTGAAAATTCATCTTGTAATTTTCCAAAAACCAACAATAGCATTAAAGTCCTAGACAAGTCATGTGAATGCAATGCCACACTAATATAGAGCTCATTAGATCAAATGTAAGTGGAGACAATCAAGTGAGAAATATAATAATAACATTAATGACCAACTAACACATGAAATAGAATAGACAACAAGACTTAGAGCTAATCAAATTAAGAAGAGACTACCAACTAACAATAATGAGGTGAATAGAAATATCAAGTATGGGGAAATCAAGGCAAACTTCAAGCATAAAAAGTAGTAATCATTTTCCCCTTTAAATTATAAGGGATCCAATCTTATTACATTCAATCATAGAGGAAAACTTAGGATTCCAATGAATCTATAGTGGTAGAGCAAAAAAAATGAGTAAATCTTACATAAAACATGCCCAAGTATGAATAGATTTAGTGATACACATACGGTTTTAAAAATTCCTACAAACAAATGTTTTTGCCAAAGCATGATGGAAGAAATCATTACATGAAATTATTAGAATCATCAAACATACATAGATCTAGTAAGAAGTGATGAAAAACTATAATCTCACCCAAAATGACAATAAAAAATGAAGGAAAGTGTAGAAAAACAGAGGAGTAGAACAATCAACTTAGGAACTCATTAATCCTCCATGGATTTAGTGCTTGAATGAAGGAAACTTATCAAACTTCAAAGACTTAGCAAACAAGTGATAGATAAAACAATATACCAACCAAATTGAAGATTAAGCGAGAAGAAAATAGTAGAAGAATAAAGGGAGTAGCACATCATGTATGAACACTCACTATTTTTGTCTTCTTCCTTGTTTAAGCTCTAAAATCTTCTAATACCTCATTTTCCTTGCTTCTATTCTCTGTAAAATGATGTAGAAATAGTGTTAACTAGATTGAGTATGAAAATCTATGAAGAAAATGAGCAAACTTAGTGGATTTTCAAAGTTGGGAGTGAAACTTACCCAATTGGGGAAGAACTCCTTCCTCTACGAAGTTTCTCTAGTCCCCTAAACCCTTATTATTTTTTCTTTTAAATGACCAAAATGAGGGTTTGGATGTGTTATAACTCATCCGAGACGAAATCTCACATGTATGGGAATCCAATGGGTGAAAGCCACGTAAAAAATGACATAAAAATGTAAATTTACAAAACTTTTAGCATTTCCAGACGCTTGTGATCGATCATGAGATTCGTGATCTATCATAGGCCTCCTAGATATCACTTGAGGGTTTGGTTGCTTCGTTCGTGATCGATCAGGCCAAAATCATGCTTCTGTGATCGATCGTCGGATTTGTGATCGATTACGCCTCACTTTAGAAAAAATTCTGCATAGACCCCTTCGTGGTAAAACGGGCATAATTTCCTCTGGAAGACTCTGTTTCGCGAACTGTTTGAAGTGTTGGAAAATAGACTCGAAGACTTTTTCAATGGTGTATGGTTCATAATCAAATGATCTCAGGATTGGTGCAGGTTGACC